>JAUCNO010001174.1:1763989-1789076 GCA_032353835.1 Enteromius viviparus | reverse complement strand
CAGCAACTTCCCAGCCCATCCACTTCATACATACTGACTTCCCTTATTCCCCCGGAGCATCTGATATCAGTCTTTGCTTATCAGACGCAACATAGAAATGTGGAGATGTGATCTACAGATTGCATTTAGAGAATTCGCAACTATACGTGATGCGCGCGTTCGCTGCCACGGTGCGTTTAAACATATATATCATTAGTCTTGCTTCTAAAGGTGCTAATGGTTCAACGCGAATCTGATGCGACATGATTGGGCAATAATCACATTTTATGTAATCGTCAACATCACTGTGACGTATTGGTCGCGCGGTGAGGGAAGTGTACGGGTTACTTGGACTGTGGGCGTGCGCAGGGCGCGCGTGTCTATGCATAGCGGAAACGAGCAAGGATAAATCAGACGGAATTCATTGGCCTTGCCCCTTTCAATATTAGGTTTCATTTGTATAGGGGGGAGATCTGACATTAAATGAATGAGTGTGATTGAATGGGATAATTGCAGCCTAAAGTATTTCTCCTGAAAGCTGGGTGGGGATGCATTATGCTCCAACAGTGGCAACATTTCCAACATTTCACATTATAAAGACTCTAGATTTATGACTCAGGTGAAGAAGTCCACAAGTAATTAGCACACTTCATTTCTTATGTTTGCACTGGCAACGGCCAGGAGGAAGCTACAGAAAATAGAACAGAATATCATTCTGATAATAGACCTATGGAGACCGGGGCTAGTTGTCACACAGGAGAAGCGCTTTAAATCGATAGCTATAAAGTTTTCAATCATAAAATAAAATATAGAGTTTATTTTTCACAAGCCTATTTGTTGGTCAAAATAATCATTTTAAACATTTTACTTTTATGATGTTGCATTCATTGGTTTGTATTTCGTAATTCTTACACTTTTTGTATACTTGTTATATTGTGACAACTTACCCCTTATAGTGCAAAAGAAGCTTTCTCCATCACAAAAGTTGTCTTCATTGAACCTTTTTCTTGGCGGAGGAAATGTTTGATAGCTATTTTGGAGCCAAGACTTTAAAGCATCAGCAGCCTATACTGAAATTGACTCGAAATTGAATATTCACCAGTTACGACAAGCCTCTGTCTCGCCTAATGTTTGCAATGCAATAATATGTTTGACAGTATCTTACGGTCTACAACAAAGAAGTCATGAGTGAAGTGATGACTGGGTCTTTTGAAAAGCAGATATGGTCGGTGTCACCGCTAGTGTGACAGAGCATGCATGCATGTAATATATGTTATTATAGTGCACAGTGTAACAATATGATTCCGAATCCTGACACTAAACATGCACAATGTATTGCTGTGCTTCACTGTGCCCTGTGATGTCCTTGAGAGAGGCAAGGTTGAATGTCTGTGTCTCTCGGCCTCTCTCTCTTTCTTTCTCTAGCTCTCAGCTAACAGGCTTCAGCTGGAAAGTCATATTTAAGGCTCCTAACATAAAAGATACAGGCAGTCGTGCATTATGGAGTGTGAAACAACTAATGTTGCGCTGTCAGGATTAGGTATGTTAATGGGTTCATCATTTACTCATTCCAAACCTATATAAATTTCTTTCAACAGAAAAGATTATATTACGAAGAGCAGTTTTGGCGGCCATTGACTTCTATTGTTTGAGTAAGAAATACTAAAAGATTGACTGCGGTGATCAAATCATTCGAATGTAGGACATAGTTTTCCACATGATATCTATATTTCTGGCTGATGAATGAGTGAGAAAACAACAGCACATGTTTGTTTGATGTCGAGTGCGTCGAAATTAATAAACCAACGAACAAGCAAGCCAAAACAACATGAAAAATATATGCAAATGAGTAAGCACTAATAAACGAGGACCAGAGTTAATATGCGTTGGAACCACTGACTGTTGTCGAGTGTGGAATTTGACAGTATTTCTAGAGAAAAAGCAATGATTATTCGAATATGTTTTGCATCTAACATGTTGTCCAGATTGGAGATCACAATCCATCGTTGTTTAAATCAACACTCAATTAATCGATTAATCGCCAAGCTTAATACTGTAAAATGCATCTGGGCATCTATTGCAGAGGCATATTGTAAGTCAATAGCATGATAGCATGTGCACCCAAACGAAGGGTTTAATAAAAGACTAGTAGCAGGATATTAAAATAAATAGATGTGATTATGATCGTTCATGAAACATGGTCAGTAGCCACAAATTAATACGCCCTAGGAACAAATAAACAAGTTTGAGGAATTGATACATCTGTGCTGTTTGATCGGCAGCCCTGTCAAAGTGAATCGTGAATCGTTAAACATCCCTAGTCCGGATAATAATTTGTGATAGTAATAAACCACAGGTGTGGTCTTGCTGGAAAGTTGGCAACTTATTTACTCGTAAGCGCCAAGAAGGCAAAGATTATGTGACATCGCATACTGCATCTTGCCCAGTAAAGGAGAGGTCTAATTGATACTAAACGAGTGCTAATAGAGCCCACACAATATAATTCATCTGCAAGTATGACCGTAGACAGGTCATGAACCTGTTAGCAACTACATTTTGATCTTTTTTGAGGTGACGGAAGCATACAATGAGTAAGAAACAAAAATATGCTCTAGATCACTACGGCCTATTATCCTGTACTTGTGACTTCTTCAGCTGCACACCTGTTAGATACTGGAAATAGTTTTTTTTTCGAGCGTGTGGGGGATTAATTCTCTGGACAGATGGGAGAGAAGCGGGGAACCCCGGTAGCCGACGCGACACACAGAGAAAGTATCAGAATGATAAGCAGCGAGCAACGCTACAGCTGACTGCAGCAAGAGCAGAGCTCATGGGGAAAGTGAACTCGGTAGGTGTCTTGTCAGCCGACGGGGCCGGAACAGGTAGATAATAATTGGCAGAGAGAGGGAGAGGGAAATATACGGCTACGTATGTGAAGTTGGCTGCAGCCCAACAACAGATGCAACATATAGGTCACGATAGGTCACGGATGGAAGGGAGGCGGTGGCTGTGTCCAAACTGGAAGAATGGAGCACTGCAGGTGTACAGTGGAACTGCAGCCGGCTTACAGAGAGAAGTGGAATTTTCCCAAATCTCTGATAAGAGGACATACAGAGTAAAGGAATAAACAGGTACTGTAGCAGATGGAGGATAAATGAGATGCATCGTAAAGACAGTGTGTTAGGAGATAAATGAAGGCTTAATGATTCAGTTTGCGGGGTGTTTGCACTAAACGAACGCCGGGGAGATTTGCTGATGCGCAGGAATTGGGTAAAACTGCTTTCTAATAGTATCAAATGAATTTTGAGCACTGACACTCGGGCCGGGAGCCTGAACTGATTTGGTTGGCTCTTTTTGCTTTTACAAAGCTAAGCAGAAGGCAGCGTAGTGAGGATTTTCAGAGGTTAACCCGAACGCAGAAGGTCTTGCCTTAAGATGCACGATTTTTATGAATTTGTTAGTCATTTGGAAACTGAAGATGAATGATTCTGGCATAAAGCGACTGTGACAGTTGGAATAGCTAGTCTAATATCCAAAAGGACTCTTTCAGAGCATTCTCCATAAACTTATGCTTGATTGGACTATAACTATAGGAGCTGTTCATACTGAAGTGAATCAGAGTTTCTGATCCGCTGTTCTTTTTTTCATTAGAGGCACTTTATTCCTACATGACCAATCTGAGACCAGGCTTAAATATGCTAACATGTTTGCTTCTAGTACTCATTCATTTATTAACCATGGACCTAGATAATAATGTAGATAAGTGTCACATTTTAGCAGATTTCAATTTGTTTTGAATTACTGATATTTGTACATTTAAGCATTAACGCATACGTCTTCAAAAATACATAAAACATGCTCAGAAGAGGTGAATTACACTTTTTTACAATTAAGAACCATACTGAATCAGCTTTCATGCAACTGTTTTTTTTCTTTGGTAATTTCATGAACCATTCTATTAGCACTTCTTGGTAAATTGGAGCAATCTGTTTTAACTACAAGTAGTTCAGCTGATTCGTTGGGAGACTCATTAGACTGATCATTCCAAACCATATCACTTTTCTTATATGTAATTTTTGGTACTAATCACTCTGATTGATGGGATTCTTGTACTGTTATGCTGGTTACTCTTTGCAATGCTGTTATAAGTAATGAGGACTACTGCTTTCAACCCTTAAGAGAAAAAAGCATGCAAAAGCATCAACGTATAATAAAAACCATCATCTTGACCTAAATTTCGGTCTTCTAGTTAAGCTACTGTATGGATTCAGAGAGACTGACACATTCTTCACAATCTATATTGTGTTCTGTAGAAAGTCAGTCTTACATGATTACGATGAGAAAATGACTGGATGGATGGACTGTTCCTTTAATCAGTTTTAACATATGGGTGGGCGACCGCTGGAGTAATTAGATGTCTTTTTGTTGTTGCGTTTGGTCGCTCCTCCATTAACTGTGTTGGTAATCACTAAAGAATTTAAAGGGGGAGGTCCTGTCAATAACATCATTAGTATTGATCCGTTTCATTTTCCTTCACTTTTTTGGCTTTAAAGAACTACATGCATATGTAAAAAGCCATTTTTGAAATATTTACTTCCACGTCAATAACATTCACAAAGACCTTCACTAGCAGTTGACCTTCTGCTGAACTATATTTTCACTCTCAATTTGCTTAGGCATTGTTAGATTGCCCCATGATACATGTGCAAGGACATCTGCGGTGCATCATACATGATAATATGTGTACCATCTGTGATACATTGTTCACACCACATAATGGAAATTTCGTAACGTAACAGGATCATTTTGGCAAGCCAAAAAAAGTCAACATCAAGCAAGTGAGACTGAGGTCAGGTTGGCTTTAGATTTCATTTAGACGGAATCGCACTTTCCCTTTCTGACCAGCGCTGATTTATTACCTCTTAGTCATGCCCACAAAATACTGCCCTGATGGGTAATTTCAATAGATCGGTAAGAATTGCCATGATTTAAAAGTTACAGGGTGGATTTATGTTTAAATTGACTGCGGGCAGCGAATGAGTCAGCAGGTTTGTTGTTCATTCTCCAGTGGCTTGCTGTCATTTGAACCAGATAGTTTTTTTTTCATACCTGAGTCATTATTGACTAATGTGAAAAGACAGTAGCTATTCCAGTGGGATACAGGAAGTGGCTTTAACAGCGTTAGTAAGGGGTCGACGTGTCAGTCCCAATCGCCCCGTAAACATGACGTGTTCGTGCATGTTTTCAGAGAAGTGCTGCTAGCAGAATTCACCTTGCTATTAGCTTTATTGATTTTAGTGACATGAATGTCAATATCTTATATATTTTTTCCATTATTGTTATCTTATGAAAGTTCTAAATGGGCAAGAAAATGGTCAATTATTAATAATTAATTATTACTCTCCTGCCTTTAGACACAGCTTTTGTGGGATGCACCCTCTTATAAAAGTTTTCAAATGTGTAAAAAATATGTAACATGTATTAAATATTGCATTGCAATAATTAAGCTTGGCATTTCATAAAACAATTGAATGTAACAGAACGTAAAGCAAGCCATATTTTTAGAAGAACTATCACTTCGTTGCATGAAATATGAACAGCAGCAATCCTGATAATCATAATTTTATCATGTCTTAATATTTTTTGCATTCTGTTTTTTACAAAAGCAGTGTTCATTAAAATAGAAACATCTTTTCATGTACTAATTTTAATACCTTTAATCTTTTACATTAAATGTTTTAAATGTGCAATTCTTAATGCATTCTCCCTGGTAAAGTCTAATATTTTACTTAAACTGTAGAAATGTATTTAGGTTATTTGTCTTTTTTATGGAGGACTTGTGTGGCACTTTTCAATCAATGTTTTTTTTTTATTTATAGCCTTTTATTTGGCTTCAACCTGAATTGATTTCTAAGGCATAGAGGTCCTTTGAATGAACATATGCTTCCAGTTCTTTGACAAAGGACTCATCATCTGTCTATTTAGTTTCTTCTTATTAGCCTCGGTTTATAGCACAATTGAACTGGGGATAACCCTGTCCCTTGGGTGGAAAGGAGAGAACGTCATGCACCACTAAAAGACAACACAAACGCACACTATACTACATCTTCCTCATCTATCATACACAGTTATTGCCTGTTTTTTAGTTTTACAGCTACATTTTTTTCTTAAATGGACTTTGGAGAAATGCAAATCATTTGGTATCGCTAGCCATGATGCAAAATTTAATGCAATGTTTATTTTTTTGGAATCGAATAAAAAAATCAATTAAATTAGATTAAACAAACAAATGAAGAACTATATGTTCTTAATGAAAAGCAAAAATCTTATCCTGTCACCTCTTTATAATATCTTTCCCTGTGTTTTGATTTTCTACAGTTCTCACGATGGAACGCATGTCATTTGGTTTTGCTAGACGTGATGCAAGAAATGAATACAGTGCCTCATAAAAAATTTCTTTGCCAGAATGTGGCGTTGTATATTGAAAGAATCCAAAGGTTAGAGCGGGAATGCGATTTACTTCCACTTTGGAAATATAATCACATTTTCCACCACTTCTCCTCATGTTTGTCAACAGAAACTAATGCATTATTATGAGGCTAAAGGAGGTTACTGTCTAATGCTGTAAGGACTTCTGATGCCTGTGGCCAGTGGCCATCCTCAGCACAGATGGGCCAACGGCAGGGAAGCGAGATTATGACATTTCTGCATTACCCCCGCACCTGATTTTACACCGCATTATCGCGAGAAAACCCGGCCGTCACAGATTCGGATGCCTGTCTGTCGTATCTCCCGGCGAAGGTCCTGGTCACCTGCTTGTAAGAGCATACTTTTTTTAAATGTCCTTTTCAGGTGACAACTTATTCCGCATCATTCCGGCCTCCCCTCCCCCAACGCTCCCTCTTTCCCTGTGGAGGTCTGTCTCTCTCCCCATCCCCCTCTGATTGCACTTTCCTGACCCTCCCCCTACAGCTGCGCACTTATTCCTCTTGATTCTCCCTGCCACACACTCGTACACGCTCGCTTTCGCATCCTAAGCATACTCACTATTGCTCCATCCCTGCCAAGGGCTTTTTTCCCAATCGCAGTGTGGGTAAATAAATCAAAGTATGAAAAAACTGCAACTGACACACATTCATTCCAAGGAAAGCACCACTTGAGCGATTCGGTGCGTTCTTGAAACTTATGAATGTGGGAAATGTATCTGTCAGAACTGTAAATAAATAAATAAATAATGCAAAAAAAAAATTTGCAAGCTGCATTTCCTGCACATTTTGAAAAGTATTATTATTAGCATTATAACTGGTACCGTATTTTAAGAACATGACATGATGCAAAATGTAATCCTTTAATTATTTTTAGCCATATATAAGCTAGAATTTCATCAAATAATAAATGTGTGTGATAATATAAAATATAAAACAAACCATGTTTTGCAAGAATGATCAGTTTGCTAAGAATAGCATTTGTTGCATGGCACATGATTGGGTAACAATAATCATGCTAATTAAATCTAATGTCTGTACACCTGAGCAATTCAGTAAGTTATTGATTCTTATGAATGTGGCAAATTTTCTGTCAGAAAGGTAAAAAAAAGAAAGAAAGAAATCAAAAAGTACATTTTAAAAAGTAGCATTTTATTATTTTATTTACATTTGAAAAATGTAAGAACATGGAATGTTGCAAAATGTAGTTCGGTAATTATTTTTAAGCCATATTTAAATTAAAATGATCAGGTTATTGCGATTATTATGATATGCAAGAATTATAACTAGAAATAGCATCTATTTATCTCTTTATAATATCTGTCCACTTGACCAATTCAGTGAGTTCTTTAAGATTATGAATGTCTGCAATTTTTACAATTAAATAAAAATAAATAAATAATACATTTTAAAAAACAAAATCCAGGCTGAATTTTCAGCCCCAGTCTTCAGTGTCACATGATCCTTCTTAAGTAATTCTAAGATGCTGATTTGCTGCTTATTTATTATTTTTACTAAAAATGAAAAGAGGCAAGAGGCATATTTCATGCACAATTAAAAAGCACTTTGTCAATATTAGTATTTGAAAACACATTTAAGAAGAACCTCACAGTTTAAAGGTATTATATAATTGCTGAAGCTTTTATATTATTTATTAATAAGCTATATTAGTAATTTTAAGATACTTGGTAATGCATGCATGTACAGCTAAATACATAAATCGTGTTTGTATGTGTGTGTGTGTGTGTGTGTGTGTGTTTGTATTCCAATCACTGCGTGGGTACGACTACGCCTGCAGTGTATTGTGAGGACAGTTTTATTGCAGGGACAATGTCACGTCCTCTCTGCTGCACACCACCCACCAGTCCTTAACACCGCCAATAAAACGGCTAAAACAAAATGGCTTCTTGTCTAGTTTTGGTACAGCTGGTTGGCAAACTATACCATTAAGGCCAAGTCAGATAACATGAATATTTCACTATATTGATTTCATTTTTGGTAATTGTACATATATAAATTCAGGATGGCTGAAATACACTCAGTCTTGCAGAATCAGCTCAGTTAGATGGTAACCAGCAGGGACAACAAAGTCAACAAAATTCATTTTATCTTGACAGCATAAAAGGGAGGCCCTGAATAATTTAAAGATAATATCAGGATAGGGTCTGGATTCATATACTTCATGCTTCTCCAGCTCAAATGGTCAAACCATGAGTTTGTTTCCAGAGAAAGCGATGAACCCTGAATGAAATGTAAGTCACTTAGAATAAAAGCATCTGCCAAATGCATGAATGTAAGTTGTTCATCTCAGACTTTCTATGTAGGTGAGTCAATTACCTGATCTAACTACTTCCTGAGGTTCCTGGTGAAATAGGGCAACAGGGTGCCACTGGGATTTCTCACAATCTGATTCAGAAATCATAGTAATAAAAGCTCTACAAAATACACAGACATTTTTACAACCGTGCTAGTCATCGGCATACGGTGTGTTTTGGATGCTTCTTTTCTCGTTCTTCCCAGGTCATCGTTTGAATCTGGTTAACCATGAGTTTCTTGTTGGTAAAAGTTAAAGGGTTAGTCACAAAAATGAAAATTACTCACCCTCATGTCTTTTTAAACCCATAAGATGATTTTTGCTTACGTGTTGCGTTGGGATGCTCTCTATAATGGCGGAAGAAGTAATTCAGGAGAGTTAAATTATGTTATTTTTGTTTTCTTTGCTCAAAAAAAAGATTTCTTGTAGTGTCGCAAAACTGAAGTTGACCCACTGATGTAACATGGACTGTTTTTACTATGTTTCTGGATCTGGGATCATATCAGTTGTGTTGCTGTCTATGGAGAGACTCTCTGATATAATTTGTGTTATGGAGATGAAGGAAAGTCTTGCAGGTTTGGAACGACGTGAGGGTGAGTAATTACTGACAGAATTTTCATTTTTGGGTTAAAAGTTAAAGAAGTTAAAAGTTGGTGGGAACTTTTTTTTTCTTTATTTAATACTCTATTAAATCAAAATCTCTGCCGCTTTAAAGGGACAGTTATTCTGAAAATCATTGTTTACTCACCCTCATGTCATTCCAAACCTGTATGAGTTTATTAATTCTGTTGAACACAAAAGAAGATATTTTGAAGAATGTGAAGAACTGTTAGCCATTGACTTCCATAAATTTTTCCCTGTTATGAAAGACGTTAGCTACCAGAAACTCTTTAAAATATCTTGAAGGCAATTCTTATTTGTTTGGAACAATATGAGGGCAAAAACGATGACAGAAATTAAATTTTTGGATGATGATGTAAATGTCTGTGGGGTCTATAGGCTTTAATGTCGTCTTTATGCTAGTGTAGATCAAAATTGGGCTTTAAAAAAAAAGAATTTCATGGGACTAGCAGACTTGAGGTCAAGGATTCAATTGCCAGTGAATTCATGAAGTGATAAAATGTGTAGGGCTGGGTATCGAGTTTCTTTTTAGGTACCGACCAAATTGCTTCAATACAACCGAGTATCAAAAAACGCCTCGTCGTTCGGTACCCAATTTTGATACCTAAAAGGGTTAATCTCATCAACTAATATTAACGTCATGCATCTCACATAAATGCAGTAGGCTACTTGAATAACATTCCCAGAACTGCTCAGAGTGTTATGTCAAGAGCGTTTCGTTTGAGTAAATCTATAGAGATATCATGTATATACAGAACTGTAACGGCAAGTCGTCAAATTAAAAGTTTGGTTTGGACATGGCAGCAAAAATATATTACTACTGTTCAGTTGAATGTACATGATAAGCTACTACAAAAATTATTAAAACAGTATTGCTGCATCAGAAATCGCTTACTTCCCTGCTATATAGTACGCGAAAAACAGTGCGAAGCGAGTAGTATGTTCAAATTCATAGTTTTCGAAATTTAGTAGGCGAGAAGTACCCGGATGACCTACTGCTTCCACCCGAATTCTGTCGTACACATACCATGGACACTTTCCTATCCCATGAGGCTTTGGGAGAGGAGGCGTCATATTCGAAAAATGGCGGAAAGTGAAGACGCGGCTTATTTTAAGTGTAAGTACCTCAGGAAAAAAACGTTGTTTATTGTGATTAAATTACACTTGTTTAACACACTCTAAATAAACAGATGACTTATTGAAAGTTTAAATTTTTGCGAGATACTTGACAACATCAATACGGCGGATGTAGTACGTTTGAATTCCACTCATACTACTCACTTTCATACTATATAGAACCTACTTTTTTACACTCAGGTAGTACGTTCAATTTTAAATGTAGTACCTACTTAAGCAGTATGCCATTTCAGACGCAGCTTATATCTTAAGTGTTTTAAACAGTAATATAAAATCCCCTTTATTTTCCAACAATAAGATAAAATCTTCATTAATTAAAAGACAATTGTTTCATGCCTTAAAAAAATAATATAATATAATTTAAATACACAATTTTCATAGAGGAAAACATTTTAAGGACATTGTAAGAATAAATAATAATGCACTAGTGTAAAGGTAGCATAACAGATGAGTAAACTGAAAAGTATTTGAACTATATTAAAACTAATTTGCACTGATTCACTGATTTCCATGCAGTGGCTCAGGAGATGAGGTTTTGAGTCTGTATAAATGTCATCAAGCTGAATAAAAAAAAGTTTATTAACTAAATCTGATTTCAGAAAATTGGTATTGAAAAAGGTATCGTTCAGGAACCGGTATCGAACTCAAGCTATTGGTATCCGAATTTTTTGAACGATACCCAGCCCTAGCAATGTGACTCATAAAAGCATCTGCAAATGCATAAAAAAAAGGATAAGCGGTCAAAGCATTAGCACAATGGGTTCACATCCAACTAGGTCAAATGAACTGGTTAGCAGTTTGGGCTCGATTTAACAAATGTCATAATGTTTAGGCATGGCTGTACTATTCAAAATGACTAGTGTACAGCAATACCTCCACATACTTTGTCTTCATACGCTGAAACATGATCATGCAATTAGCCACTTCTTTCCAATGATGGATGTTGGAGTGTATTTTTATACGTTGGCTGGTGCACATGCTGGTCATCATACAGTGTGCTCATTCTCAGCTTGCATCCCAAACCACAGCAGGTTACTATTTTCAACATATGCATGTATGCTGATGGCTGAGGTGTTTCTGAGTATCATCTGCTGTACATTTTTTCCCTCTTTAGCTTGTATACCACACTGAAGAGGTTCTTAACCGATGGGCTGTCTGACAGGTTTGGTGACAGCAGAGGGAAAAAAACATGCTAAACTCTATAATTATGCATAGTTAGGACAAAAATAGGCTGATTAACTTTTAAAAAGAAGAAGAAGCTTCCAATATCCTTTCTTGTATATGTCAAAGGCTATGGAAATTGTGAAACTATGGCATTTAGAGCAAAAAAACTTGTTTTTCATTGGAAGAACCTAATCAAGTTTGACAGATGTCAATTTTTGACAGGAGGACGTGTGAAATGGAATATGATCCAAATACATTTAATATGCCTTGCTGTGGTTTATGCATTTACAAACTGCTTATTATTCAGCCTTTGGCATATAGACAATGCACAGTTCATGGCAATCTACATACTAGTGGTATAGTAGTATTAGTATGTGTTGCAGGTCACTCACAATCTTAATTTATCGTGTTTGTTACAAGGTCTTCGAAAAGCAATAACATAAAACGGTTATTGTAGCATTGCAAGTATGTTGTTCCCCCTCACAGCTGTGCTTGTGTTTTCTCTCTCTGTGGCCTGCACAAGTACAGGACTAATTAAAATAATATACCCTCAAATAAACATTTCAAGTCCGTGTATTTATTTCTCTGTTAAGTAGCCGTGTAACAAGCGGAGTAATGTACATTCAGTCGGTCATTATCG
The DNA here is from genome assembly GCA_032353835.1 of Enteromius viviparus. Taxonomy (NCBI): domain Eukaryota; kingdom Metazoa; phylum Chordata; class Actinopteri; order Cypriniformes; family Cyprinidae; genus Enteromius; species Enteromius viviparus. Next base: position 1,776,736 of record JAUCNO010001174.1, on the reverse strand, counting down.
CAGAACAAACCCTCTCAGGGTGGTACAAGCCCAGATCCTGATCACCCCGTCGGGGTTTATTTTGCGATAATGACCCTCTGATTGTATAATATCCCTTACTTAAAACCAATCTCAGACGTTTGCCAGGCTTCCAAATAGACTAATGACCTTGGGTTGCTTATGCTGTAGTTTTGCAGAGAATCTGTCATAAGGCTGGCAGTGAGTAGATGTGACATATCCCCGAGCATACAGTGGTGCTCTTTTTTTTTAAAAGACAAGAAGCCAATGTATAATGTGAAAAAGATGACTATCAAGGTTCTTTGTATATGTATAGCTATATATATATAATAGAATATATCTATATTTAGTAGGAAATACGTCATACGCCTACCTTGACTTGAACCATAAAGGACATTTGTTTTGTGGATTTTAAGGAAAGTGTCTCCCTTCATGGATTGACATCCATCTTGCATTCCTAACTGATAAAGTGAATACTCTGAATACTGTGGATGAAATGGAGAAATAATCAGCCACGAAAGGCTGGTAATGGGTTCACATGTCCTTGATATGGATTGCTTCCCCGTGTGCAAAAATAGCTAGCAGAATGCATTTCATAGAAAGATATGTTTTTAAAAACTGAACTATTTTAAGGTGACGCACCAGCTTGTGGAACGCCCCAAAACAGCATGAGATGCAAAACAATGGCCAAATGCAACAGCATGCTGTCAGCTCACTAACAATAACAGAGCAGCTGAAAATCTCAGGATATACACTTACATTCATTCAAAAGTTTGGGATTAGTAGGATTAAAAAAAAAAAAAATTATAATAATAGTAGCATTAATAGTAGTAATTCAGCATACTGGAATAATTCTGAAGGATCATGTGACACTGAAGACAGAAGTAATGATGCAAAAAAATCTGTTTTGTATCACAAGAATAAATAATTAAATTACAATTTAAAATTAGGGAACACACTGTATAATATAATATATTTATTTACCAAATTCAGCCTTAGTGATATTTTTGTAAAAAATAAATAAATAAATAAATAAAAAATAATATATATATATATATATAGGTGTCTGTGTGACATGATCTAAAATTCTAGTTCATCCAACATGAGGAAACAAGGTTATAAATCATACAGAATGAAGTTTTTTGAAAATATAAAAATGTAGGTTTTCTGTAAGAGGTAGGTTGGTCTAGGCCGATAGAAAATACAGTATGTACAGTATAAAAACCATTATGTTTAATAGTAAACAGTAAAATGTATGTGTGTGTGTTATATATAAAATCTGGAAAAACCTCAAAAAACCTAGTAGTCATTTGTTGGATGACTAATAATGGCATCCATAATCTTCATAGCAAAAGAATCCTGAGCTACTTAACTAAAAGCCAATATAAATCTCCATTCTGCTGCAGTCGTTTCCAGGCTGACTCATTTTAAGGAAGCACCAAATATAACAACAGTTCTCTAAAATGTCTCCCCATGTTCGAGCAGAGAAGCCCTTCTTGTCACTCAACAGCAAACGAGATGAAAGCAGATATGAATTGTTTATTGCTGTCCCACTGTGACCCTTGTCTAACATCGTAGGAGATTTATTGTCTCCAAACTCTTCCCCCAGACCTTATCTGTGCTCTCCAGCTCTGTCGACACAGAGCGTGTCTTCCAAAAAAAACAGAAAGGCACCAACATTTGCAGGTTCCTCCATCATCACCCACACACTAACCACACTGGTAGGAGGCTTTGGTGCTACAACTCGGCACTTCAAATCAGAAATCCACCAGGCCCCTGCTCCTTCCTGAAATCTGTTGTATCTGTTGAATTTGTATTATTTTTTTGCGAAGGTCATTAGCGACTGATACTGCAGTACCACAGACATAGAGGGGCAAAGCCACTCCCCGTGAAACCAGATGCTGAGGGGGCAGGGAGGGCAGGGCCAGATAAGGAGAGAAGCAGGAGAGTAAACATTAGCACGGCGGATGAGACAACACAGCGGCCGCTTTCTGCTACTTTTTCATTGTGTGTTGACATGCAATCCTCTTTTCATGGGGAAATGCATAGAATCGGAGGGGGGGCAAAGCAGAAACGGGCAGCTAAAATGTTGAATCAATAAGCAATTGTCAGTAAGCTAAAAGCATGGGACATTTCACCTTTGCTCATGGGGGAAGGGACTTTATTGCCATTATCTGATGACGGGAGAGTGAAAATAGCCTCTGCATGAATTAAATGACATTAGCGGCGAATAGGCAGGCTGAAGCATCCATCACTCGGCTGGCAGACAGTTATGTCACTGCTGTAGAATATCTCAGATTATAAACATTCAGCTCAAGAAATAAACTTTATCAATCACCTACATGTGTAAATTGATGTCACCAGTGGCAGAGTACGAAACTTTCTTGCCCACCCACCTTATTTATGTATTGAAATAGAGATTTATATATCATATTAAAGCTACATAAATAAGCTTTCAGTTGATGTACAGCAGGATTTGTTTGGACAGGACAATATTTGGCAGAGATACAAAAATATGACACTTTAAAAAAAGTTCTTAGCAATGCATATCACAAATCAAAACTACTAAAAATCTTAAAACAGGACCTTCTTTACTATAAAAGAAAAATAATTTTGACCCATATACAGTGTATTGTTGGCTATTGGTACAAATATACAACTTTTGTGGTCCAGGGTCATATAATACACTCATTATATATTTTTTGGAAAGTTTTTGTTGATGCTGTAGCAGTAATATTTTTTATTATTGATATAGGCCACTATTGTAGATTAAGTAGATTACTAAAACAAAAGTAAAGCTGAAGAGTTTATATTTCACATGTCATGCAAACCACATTGCATATTTAAAGCTAACTATACTTTTACAATGCACCACTAGGGGGCGGTCATAAGGAACTTTTTTATGAAAATGTTGTGTTTATGTTTGTGCGTTAGCCAAAATCAAATAATCTCCTACTATACAGTATGCCATAAACATTACGTCAAAAGAGTATCATGTCTGAATTCATCATATTGAAAAACAGCAGACGAAACGGTTCCTGACTGACCAAGTGCCTTTGCAAGGTTTCTGAAGCCTTGATTCAGTGAACACTTTACAATCCCATGATCCCACTGGAGAGGATTTATGAATGGCAGTGAAGCATTGGTAGGTTGCGTGACAGTAATAGCATTGCAGATGTAGTACTGCTGAATTTCAAGTATACTACTCAAATGCATATATAAAGCTTACTCTTAATGGTTGCAAAGGTCAAATTCAAATGTAGTACCTACGCAGTACATCAGCAGTACATCCATTACTGCTGGAAGGAACATATAATGTCTAAGGCTACAGTGATAAACAGAAAAAATACTTACTTACAGTATATGTCCACTTTACAGAAATAGCAGGTGCTAAAGATGCCGTTAGAAATATCGCTTGTAGTTTGTATCGAAATATGCGGCCGGACACTGATATATCGTTTCTTTACTGCACAAGTTGAGTGAATCTGATCTGAAGTTCGAAACAAATCAGATCTGAAAATTCTCCCATAACTCTCTTAAAACTCTCCAAAAGAAATGCATGACTTCCTGTCTCGCATTTGTCGCCTTGTTTATTCGTAATCGTCACATCGGGTTGGACCACTGCTGAAATAGCAAAAACTGTTTCTAAACATACATTTTATATGCCATTTAATTTTTATTTATAAGTACTTTTTTGCAATCAGGCTTTGAATTGTTTTGGTTATATGTAATAATTTTCATGAAATATTTCCCCTAGTCAACAGTGTCAAAAGAAATCATATCAGAAACAACCTTGATTGCATTGAAGCAGGATGTTTCACATCCGTTCGAATTGATAATTCAGCACCAATTCAGGAACCACCGTTGTAGTCTTGACTAATTAAATCCCTAGGTTTTTAGTTACAGACTAAGACAAATGCAGTGGAGACAAGACCATAAAAAAATACTACTACAATAGTACTACAACATTACTGCTGAATATTAATCTTCGTCCAGTAAACAAGATTCCAGCTCAGTCTCCTGGCTGTCACTATAAAATATGTTTTCTCCTTTGAAACAGCCCTTTCATTGGATGGGAAGCAGTTTGCTTGAAATGGAGAGCTATTAGTTCCAGAAAGGTTAGAGAGGTTGAGAGGCGGGATGGTCTTTATGGCTACACACACAGGAGAACGTCCTACTCTGCTCAGCGTGGATTGGCCATACAGCTAATCTGAGACGGCCCTCCAGCTATCCCCAATTCTCATACCAATATGTGAACACAATCAAGCCATCTTTTAAATGTGACACCGTGTGCTCATCTGAAAACATGTGATTTGCATTCGTTTATTAGGCTGCCCTACTTTATCCTATACGGGAAGCTGTCTGGATGTGGTTGCTCTTTAAACGCAGGAGCAGCATGGCGTATAGATATCAAGTGTTTTACTGTGTTCTTGGGTGAGATATTAAGTGATGCCACCAAAAACAGCTACAAAGAATTAATACTGATGTTTCCTCTCTTATGTCTCATATTACGGTCTGTGTAAGATGAATCACTTATGTTGTTGGATCCCTCGCTTTGGATGAAAGCATCAGCTAAATGAAACCATGTAAATGTTCATTATTTTTTTCCCTGTATAGGTGTGGTGTGCAAGATTTGCGATTTTATATTTTATTATCTCTCTCTCTCACGCATTTTCATCTACTTGAAGAATTGTTCTCTTGCATTGAGATCAAGACATTTAAGTGGTGTGTTTGTTTTTGTCACAGGCTAAGGACAGTGACGATGATGAGGAAGTCGTTCATGTCGACCGAGACCACTTTATGGATGAATTTTTTGAACAGGTAAACTTTATCATCTCTTCATATCCAGTTGATATTGATACAAATGGAGATGATTGAATTTGCTCATGGTGTTTGGTTTGGTTACAATTTAAAAATGGAACACAATCAATGACTTTAATGTAAACAGATTTGAGAACACTAGGCTACATGTTAACTGTGTAAATGGTTACGGAGACCAAGACTGCATCGTGTACTAAATGACTGAAGCTAAAATTGTACAAGCTAAAAAAAAATCAGTCTGTGCCCATCAAACACTGTTTGATTGTCTGTGAAATCTGTCAACTCTGAATGCAGGCTGGCTCTGTCTTTTTAGCAACTAGCATCGACTCGTCCAGACTGCAAATTGTGGCAAAAATCTGCACAGGAGATGTGTATTCCAGCCTTTACGTACACAAACTGTAAAATATATAATAAATAAAAAAGTAAATCGAAGTACATTTTAAAGCTAAGAAATAACAAAAAAATGTTCTTGTTAAAAATGATCAGTGATACTTATTCATTTTTATGCAATTTCTACTGTAATGCAGTTTAATTTCTGCATGCTTGCTTACTAAATATTAACATTAATATCCAATACATTTCTATAGCTAACTTTTAATGCAACAATATGTATTATTTATAATGTAGCATATATATCAAATTGATCCACATTTTTTAAGCTGCTTAAATTATTTTATTATCACAGATCATGACAGGTTGCTATCAGATTTATTCTAAATTTCAATTAGAATTGTCCTATTTGTAAATGTCACTGTATTGACGCAAGTTCTCCTGACAGGTGGAGGAGATCCGTGGCTGTATTGAAAAGCTGTCAGAGGATGTAGAACAGGTCAAGAAGCAGCACAGTGCCATCCTAGCAGCACCCAACCCTGATGAAAGTGAGTTCCACCCATCAGCGGTGTTCAGTTTTAGCTGAAATAATGTCTTAGCGTATATACTGCATTCAGTGTGGTTGAAAAATGATCATTCTGCCTAGAAGGTAGTTCTTTATAAGGACACTAACGTACTGTATGCGACACCTCATCAGTGAGACGATCAGGCATGGAATAACATGTTTTACCTACTCCGTATCCATCCATTCGCACACAGAAATACACCATGTGGACACATGTTTGTGAATGCATATCTATATCTCAGGGCAAGATGACAAATTTTTACATTAGCAATCACCTCCACCCACGTCTTCAGCATTAACAGCGATGCACTGGATATATTTGCCATGTCTACTATTCTGCTCGCCCTTAAAGGGATAGTTCACTCAAAGATGAATCATTTACTCACCTTCTGTACATAAACATAGGTAAAAAAAACATGAAAACTTGTGTGCTGTATTTAAAATCGTTCAATGAAAACAGTTATTAATAAATTCATACGGACTGTTTTATGTGCAGAAGCTGAGTAAATAAACTATTTTGAATTTTCAGTAATGCTTTTGAAGAAATGGTTCACACAAAAACTAACATTTGCTGAAAATGCACTCAGAGATGTAGATGAGTTTGTTTGTAGCATTACATCACTTACTCTGCAGTGAATGGGTGCCGTCAGAATGAGAGTCTAAACAGCTGATACAAACATCACAAGTTATCCACGCCCCTCCTGTCCATTAGTTAACATCTTGCACAAGAAAAAAGCTGTGTGACTTCTCAGCAACAAAACTGTAATTGTTTTTTCTTGATTGATGCATATGTCTCCCCTGATTCAGACAAGAATGTTATGCAATGAATGGAGAGAATGTTATCATGGATGGAAGACTAGTTTTTTCAAACACGCAGCTTTTCACTTTACAAGACAGTAACTGATGGACTGGAGCGGTTTGGATTACTTGTGGATCAATGTTATTGTTTTTATGAGCTGTTCATTCTGACGGCACCCATTCACTGCAGAGGATCCATTGGTAATGTAAGCAAGTGATGTAATACTACATGTCTCTAAATTTGTTTCATGATGAACTAAAACTCTGAGATTAAGTATTTTTTAGGGGGTAAATTATTCCTTTAACACTTGCTCAACCTCTAAAAAAAATCAGTATACATACTCTGGAGGAAAGTTGCGACGATAGCAAAATCTATAGACTATTTATCGTGTATGGAAAGCACCGGCTCCATGACTTCACTGCAGCTGCATGGCAAGATATATGAGCTCATCGGTGAGCCTATTCAAGCCTTTCTCCGATACCTTGCGTTTGTGCCACCCACTCTACAAAAGAGGCACTGCCACCACATCGCTTTAAGTGTTTGTTAGACCCAGCCCACACACCTCATAGTGCACCAGCCCACACTGCATCTATAGAGGCTGTTTCTTCAGTCCTAAAAATCCTGCTCACTTCATCTTTCCCCAGCAACAGTCTTCAGTTACGGCAAATGTCTATGAGTGTCCGAGTCATTCCGGTATAGTCTGTGACTAATGTGTGAGGTCATTCTGACAAAGCAGCTCTTTAGTAAATGTGCAGTAAGTCAGATCGGTCAAGTGACAATAGTATTTAACAAGAAATGCTCAAATAATTCTTCTAATTTGACGAATAGAAACGTGAAGTATATATTGTCGATATTATTATCTCACTTCCAACTGTGCTTTTCTAACTAAAACTAAATGCAAAGTCATTTCGAATGTCTTTATTCTTCTGTGCTTTATTGAAGCGAGTTTTCCCCTCTGAGCTGCCTAGATCAGTTCAAGACACCCACAGCCTGCGACTGACTCAGCTGCTATTGATGAATCTTTAATAAATTACGTCTGGTTGTGTCTGACAGTTTAGTTTCATACATTTGACTGCATGTGATTCACCTTGCATGCTTTTTTTTTTTGTTTCTCTTACTGTAAGTTGTTGCATGCCTGCATAAGAACATTATTTTCTGTTGTTTTCTTTGATTTCTTTTGCTTTCCTCCCTGTCTGTTTTCACAACGCTGCATGAAGGATGAAGGGAACCTGTGGAAGTTGAGTGTCTGTCTCGATATCTGTGTCAGTGTGAACCAGAAACCCGAGGAGAGATGGAGAACATATTAAATACAGTCATTCTTAAAGTAACAGTGCACCCAAAATGAAAAGGCCCTTATTATTTACTCGCCCTCATGTCGTCCAAGAAAAACTGCTGTGATTAGTTCCACAACTTAATTTGTGCACTTGTGTTTGAGTCAAACTAAACCTAATAACTAGTGCTGTAAAAGGATTCATTGCAATGAACGGCATCCAAAATAATAGTTATTGTTTACACAATATTTGTTTGAACTGGGTACATTTTTTGTGTTTATAAAAATACACACACATTCATGTATACATTTCAATAAATGTATATTTGTATATGTAAATGTTACATATGTAAATGTTACATTTATATATAAAATATATATGATACACATTATATGAATATAAATATATACATGTAAATATTTCAAAACATGCGGTGTGTATTTTTATATATGCATTATAAATATAGGCTACACAATACATATAAATGATGTAATCAAACTTTTGGATGCAATGAATTGTGATCAATCATTTGACAGCACTACTAATAATCTATATTTGATATTTAAGTTGATATAACACATTTTAGCGGCACTTTTTATGGTGACAACAAAAGTGGGCAGTTATTTAATACATATGTTAAAATATGTATAAATCACCATCTACTGTATTTTTAATCAAGATGCTTAAGATGTATGTTTCGCAAACTTATACACAGCTTAACGACATGGGAGTAAATATATAAGATGGAAATGTAATTTATGGCTTTTAGCATTAGTTGTTCTCCTTGTGTTCTGTGTTGTGTGTTTTGTTATTTCTTGTGTTTGTAATGTTCTACATGTAGTACAGTGCATCAAGCTTCATTGCCAGGGCTTTTTTTACTGCAGAAGGTTTTGGATTCAGTCACATGGATACATACAAAAAGTCTCAGACAGACACGGCACTGTCATTTTTGGTTTAGCTGGTGCCTTTTATCCAAAATGTCTTACTTTCAATACGATGACAGGGATATAATCTCAGTCGCTGGAAAGTTCACGGGTCAGCCCTACTTGGGATCAAGCTAACTTTTGTGTTTGCCGCTTAGATCCTTAACCAAGACTGCAACCCCATCCCCCTCGCCCTCAAGTGATGTAGTGTTTTTGTGATCTCAGTAACATTTCTGGGTCAGCACTTCTCGACGCTAATCCACAACATCTATGTTAGCAGCCCAGTTTCTTCAGATACCAACTAAAGCATTTTAGATTTTCCCTTTACTAAGGTCACACTAGTTTTTTTTACGTTCTTTTCTAAGTGGTACCGTACAAACCTAAACATTGTGCAACGTTTTTTGTAAAAAAAAAAAAAAGCCAGGTTGATAAAATAGGAGGGAGTCCCTCTTTTTTTCAGCTTCAGATGTGACCTTGAGCAGAAACGGTAACCTCTGCTGGCTCTACGGGTGACTAATGGTTACTTCTTTGTTCTAGTTTATTAATGCATTTCACCCAATCAGCTTAATTGACTAAATTAGCCATCAGATTTATAGCCTTTAAACGTTCTCCAAGTTGCCCTGCAGGTGAGTGACGTTAGCAGGTAAAAAACTATTTGCGGTACTTAGCGGAGGGGTGGTAAATTAGACATTTTTGTGCTCTGGATAGTTTTTTCTGAAGCAAGCATGAAAGTATTTATTTGTTAGAATGTTGTGCTAAATGTATTTTGCAGTAGGCGGTGGTCAAAAATAACCAATAACCCTGCAGAAATTACATAATCTTTAGTAGACATCAACAAACACCATATGGAGTTCATTTATCTATAATAAATCTCAGGTATATTCACATTAAAGAAACATTAGCTGATAAAATATTATAAAGTCATAGTCAGTACGATGTCTAGACAGAATCTGTAAAGCTTTGTAATATTTTCTAGGGTAATTCTGACCAAGAAAAAAGCTGAGTTGTGTAGACTTTCTGTCATTTTGCAGCAATACTAAACCTCGTGTTTCTGCAGCAAGTCTGTTTCAGCAAATCTGTGGCAACTGATACAAATAAAATCACATTCAAGAGCAATTAAAGTGCTGGTTAGATGTCATGTTAAACAGTGGGTGTGACAAGAAACATCCTCGTCGGTCAAATCGATCTCTCGACCACATGAGCAAAAAAAAAAAAAGCTGAAATGAGACGATGGCTTGTTTTCATAAAGCGGGAAAAAGCATTTAGCTGTCTGTAAGCACAACAATAGTGTAGCGATGTGCAAATATTATGATGCAAACTCAGTGACAGGAGATACATTACACTTTTGTTGAATCGATGGACAGAAGCAGCCACACCCTGACTACAGCACTTTAACAGACACCACTGACTAAACAGAGCATTGCTTTTTAAGTGCTTTTCAGTGTGGCTTTGCTAGTCAGGTAGCTAAAAAACAACAAGGAAACTTTTTTTAAACAGCATTAATTTTATTGCTATTAATGTTAATGTTATTGAATTTTTTTTTAAGTATTAAGTATAAAAATTATTTTTAAAATTTTATTTTAAATTAATTTTTAAAATGTTTAATTTTGAAATTTTTCTAAAAGCTCAAAAATGCTTTTAACATATACAAATATATCCATTTATTTAATGCTTTACCTAACTGTAATAATATCTTTGCTACAGTTAATAATTCTCTGAAATAAGAAATAACTAATTAAAAACTTGAAAAGGCCTCATATATAAATAAAAATATAATTTATTTATTTTTTTATTTAATTTTCTTCAGATGCAATGTTTTTTAGATTTTTATGACAGCTTTAAAAATTGTTATACAAATACATACATTTATTAATTTGGTCAATTCAACACGTTCCTCTGGTTTGAAATAAATACCATTCGCTAAAAAGCTAATAAGACAACTAAAGAGGAAAAAGGAGAAAGTCTTGCAAAAGTAACCTTTCAGCAGTCCTAAAAATCAGGAAAAAGTAATTAAGGACATGCAATTAATACGTTTAAAGCTATTACGATCTATCCTTTAAAAGCTAAAAAAGCAATCATCCATGGGGACAGAAACGTTCCCCTAATTGAGGAATCGTCCGTATATACTATGAAATGACAATCAAAGTGATAAATTACTATGCGCAATGTATAGACGTATAATTTATCACTCTTCTCCCACCCGCCACCCGCCGTCCATCCCTCTGGAAGTGATCAGCAGGAGTCACAATATTGATGGCCAGAAGGAGGCGCCCAGAGATTTGAAGCATGGGCTCGTCTAAATCCCTCAACCTGGCTTATTAAAGCCTATTTTGTGATGATATGTTTTGCATATATATGAAATGCATTATAAAACAAAGTTCAACGGATTTAATGCAGCACATGTTTAAATACTAAACTCTAAAAAACTAAAATCAATCAATGTACACATGCAGCAGATATTTCAGAGTGAATTTGTAAGTGCATTTTTCCTCTTGATAAACGCACAAATACTCCCTGGTGATCCTGGCATTAACACTCGTAGTGGAAGAAATGTCATGGTCATCAGACTGTCATGAGAGAAAGCAGCAAGGGATTGGATTAGTCAGAGGAGAGGAGAGTGTGTAGGTGGGAGTTGAAAAGGCTGAGGTGGTGTCCAGGGAGTGAATGGCTCTGCAGTAACTATCAATCAACATATGACTGCAGCCTGCAGTCTGTACACATCCAGCGCTTTACCACAGACGCCTCGCTCTCCTCTTTCAAAGCAACTACGTTACATGGCCAGTTACATCCAGTCCTGTCTATCTAGTCACTATATATATATTGCAACCAATGCTCATTAACATTAAAAACACTAAATGATATGCATTTAAACAGCTTCTCTTTTGTATTTCCCTGTGTTTTTGTTCTGCAGAGACCAAGCAAGAGTTGGAGGACCTCACAGCTGACATTAAGAAGACAGCCAATAAAGTGCGCTCTAAATTAAAAGGTATAAATCCTAACTTGATTATGGTAAAGTCTTGTATAATTGTTTTGAACAGCAGTAGCCAAAGCAGTGGAAGTTTATGCATATTTTGGCAGTCATAACATTTTTTAAAACATTAAGGTCTAATTGCCTATTCTCTCTCTCTCATATATATATATATATATACACACATTAGTGCTCTCAAATGATTAATCCAGAATAAAAGCTTTTCTTCGCATATTATGTGGTTCTACTGTATTTATTTATTATGTATATATTAAAACACACATACAGTATATATTTTGAAAGCAAAATATAAATTTATTTATATTTTAATTTTATTATATTTGATATATATAAATATATTTAATATATAAAATATTTTTATTAAATATATGCATGCATGTGTTTGTATTTATATATACATAATAAATATACACAGTATATACAAATAAATTATGTAAAGAAAAACTTTTATTTTAGATGCGATTAATCGTGATTAATTGTTTGACAGCAATACATATAGACAGATCTGAGATCAGTTTGAGATGTTTTTCAACTCTTTGAAATTAGCGTGAAAAAATGAGAAAAGTTCACATCTATTTGCAAGTATGCATTAAGTATAGTCTTGTAAGCTCCTAACACCTCCATCATCACATAGGCACGACTAATTTAGATTCTGAAGGCAGTCACCTGAGGCCAAGGATGTTCAGAGAGAGAAAGTTCTTCACAAGTAGGGGTTTTAACTGATCTCTTTTGAAGTGCTTTCCTTCTGAAGTCACTCAGGAAAAGACATCCTGAGCACAAGATAATATTTTTCAGTAACTAATACAATGGCAATATGAGTGTCCTATTAAAAATTGTTTTCATTACTCCAGTGCCTTATAACTTGAGAGAGCTATCAGTCAGCATTCTCATTCACCTCATTGGCAGTTGATCGATCAGAAGTATGACTTATACTCCATAGCTTTGCCTTCAGAAACAACATATTTGTCGAGCCAGTAACCTGAGCTGTGATGTCATGTGACTAATCTCCTCAGAAAAAAAAATGTATTATGACAACACTGATTGGCTGATAT
>JAUCNO010001174.1:1732957-1763889 GCA_032353835.1 Enteromius viviparus | reverse complement strand
ATATTAAAACACACACGAACAGTATATATTTTGATAGTATTACATATAAATGCATTTATACATTTTATTTTCTTATACATTTTTATATTTGATATTATATCTAAAAATATTTAATATATAAACATAACATTTTTTCATTTAATATATACATGCATGTGTTTGTACTTATATGTACTTAACAAATATACACAATACATACAAATGTATTATGTAAAGAAAAACTTTTATTTTGGATGCGATTAATCACGATTAATCATTTGACAGCACTATTATATTTATATATAGTTACACAAACTGTCCAGCTGGAGAAGAGCAGTGCCATTCAGCTCCACAGCACAGAAGACTTACCAGCGACACCTAGTGGAGAAAATTACCAGCTTCATGAAAATAATAGAAATAATGAAAACAACAAAATATCTTACAGCAAAACAAAAGTTTACATTAACATGAAAAAGATGATGAGTGGGTACATGCACTGAAAAACATCACATTTACTCCTAATATTTATTTTGAGATAAACTAATAAACATTATTTAAGCTCTGAGGCCTCAAATAAATCAGAAAGTCTGGTCCATTTCAGCACGAGAGTTCATGTAAGAGCTGAAATTTAGCTGAGCACCAAAAATAGTGACTAAAAATGGCTTTAATCAAACTGTCGTCAGCAACTTCAGACCTGCTTCTGATCTCTTACTTGAGACTTGAGGGAATGAGTGGAAGTCGGTCACTGCTACAACATCTCAGCAACTGGATAAGAACTGTGTCTACACACAGTTAAACAGATACTGTCACATTCTCACTCAAATAAAAGCCTATGTACTATTTCACATATACGGTAATTGTAATTACAAAACTGTGTAAACATTTCACGGTTAAAAGAGAAAAGAAATTGGTGAAAAGAAATTTCTAATAACTGTTCCAGAGAAATTCATCTTTAAATCACAGGAATAAATTATATTTCAAAATATATTAAAAAAGAAAATTATATAAATTCTTTTAAATCAATAATATCTGTAATATCCATAAATTATTTCTTTTAAAAAAATTCTAAAGTCAATTTTGAACAGGAGTGTTACTATACACGGCTCAATTAAGATACATATTTATCTTTACAATGAGGTTCATTAGTTAATAACTATATTAGTAAACATGACATAAGAATGAACAATACTTCTTCATTTCAGCATTTACTAATGCATTATTAAAATCACAAGCTCATTAGTTATTGCACTGTAAACTAACATGAACAATTTGTAATAAATGTATTGTTCACTGTTTGTTGATGTTAGTTAATACATACACTAATGTTAAGAACAGCTTATTGCAAAGAGTTTCATGCAACTGAAGTAAACACCAGTGCAACAAATGCTCTTCTACTCATGTTTTCCAAGTCCTGAATTCCTCTGGGAACAACCCAAAAAATTCAATATCTAATGACCGTGTCAGCAGCTGTGGACCACTCAGCTTAGATTTTGTATGCCGCATTCTGCAGATGGTTGAACACACACATTTTCTCACTCACATATTAATGCAGCATTTGCTCACAGATGAAATGTGACAAGTGCACGTCTCGACCTTCCCAAATCCCCCGATTTGAGCCATGCTGTTAGCAAGCACTCAATGCCAGTGTCCTAAATCTCCATTTGGCAGCTCTAAGAAACTGCCTGAAAGAACAGGAGAAAAAAGCTTCGATTAAAACAAACTCCTTTATATAAAACTTGTATGTTGTATTGCTATGGTTATTTAAGTGCTGTCAAACGATAATTGCATCTAAAATAATACCTTTTTATTTACATATTTACGTAAATATATACACACACATACAGTACGTTTTGAAAATGTTTGCATGCATGTATTTGTTAATGCTGTCAAACCGTTAAAAGTTTTTTGTATGGTGTACATTTATTATGCAGAAATAAATCCACACACATTCATTTTTAAAATATTTACATAGAATTTATATTACATTTAACATTTTTTAAAAATACATACATGCATGGGTGCGTATCTATATATACACAGTACACACACAAGTCTCTGAAAGCACTAATTTGTGTTCACATTATTCATTATATATAAATATATTTAATATTTTTTCTTAAATACGTGCATGTGTTTATATATGCATATACACAGTACATATTTAAACAGAAACTTATTTTGCATGCATGCAATCGCTTGACAACACTATTACTATTTTAAAAACAGATAGAGTTACTTATAACTCGGAGTCCTTTAACTTAAGCCGGTCTTACCTGCTTTAAACTTTTCTTCTCTTCTTTCCTGCTGCTTCAGAGATGTGTTATTACATTTTCACGCTTTTCCCCCCACTTATCTAACTTTTTATGCACCTGGTGCAAAATGAAACTGCTTAACAACCACTCAACACTCTAGTAACCACATAGCAACATACTCCAAACAGCCACCGCACAAAGCCATTACAATCACCTATCATCCAATCCTCAAAAACCAGAGTATTATAGCAGCATATTTTGCATGCACTTCAGAAAATGTAATGCAGCACTAAAAAAATGTTAGAAGTATGCATATAAATGTGTATGATAAAACAGACATGCACGTGTTTACATAAAATGCAGCAGACATATTTTACTCAGCCACATTTTTCATTTATTATCAGTTTACAACATGTACATTTGGCAGAATCAAATCAAAACCGGCAAGTCTGGCGCTAAAATTCAAGTCAGTTCAGTGTGTCTCCTTTCCATTTAAATGAACTTTTTTGTGGTCCGACATACATCTCCCCCCCCCCCAAAAAAAAATCAAAATAAGAACGCATCTTACGCACAAGCTAACATGATTCTGTGAAAACGAAGGCCTCGCTCAAGTACTGCAAATAAGACTTCAAGTTCTCCTCACGCCTTTGTACCGAATCTGAAGAAACCAAGTAGCACAAGCCGGATGGAGTCTCTTGTTTAAACATAACAGCACTAAAGAAAGTAGCTTGATTTAGACAGTTACACAGCCCTCAAAGAAATCGCACATGGCTAAAACTCACAGACCGCTGCAGTCTGAGACGCAGGAAAAGACGCTCTCCGAATAACGCTCTACATCGCTGGGAGGGATGAACATCATCCATTCGCATTCGACAGTTCCTTTAACATTCACTTTTTCCTTTAACGGAAGAAAGAAATATATTAATATGTAGTAAACACAAGTTTAATGGCTAAAGCACATGAAGTAAAAAATGACAACGAACGAAAAGATGAAGTTCAGAGAAGGGTTCAGGAAGGGCCGGCGGCTCCTCCCAGGGTGTACCGCAGGTCTTGGTCCTGGGTGAACTGAGTTTCCGGGGCAGCGTTTGTGGGCGGCGGGGTGGAGCTCGGGGGAGAGGAGGGTCCCCGGCTGGGGCACAGGTCTGCAGCAGGATGCCTGCTCTCTGAGGCTTGCTGGGAGATGAGCTGGAGTAGGGTGGTCGCTACATCTGATGAAATGTCTGGAGCGTGTTTCGCAGACTTTGACCCCGTCGCCTCTGGATTTACTGATGCAGAATCTGCCAGGGAAAAAAAAACAAACCAAAAAGTATTATGATCAATGACTTTCATACATGAGCTACAGCAATAAAATAAATATTAAACATCACTTTTAAATAATTTATATTAGAAAAGCAGGTAAAACTTTTTTGTTTTGTACTAAAAAAGTTATATGAATTTGATTAAGCAATAAATAACTAAAGCTTATTATCTACTATGATGTTTATTGTTAATTTTGTTGCTATGATGAACAAATATTGATTTTGACGTAACTAGAATAAAAATCTGAATTGAATCTAAAAACAAATACAATTCTGGAGTATTGTTAATGCACATATTAAAATATAAATCTGTTTTTAAGTGATTATTCTTCACTTACAAATATCGGATTCATTTTTAGACATTTGTAATATATATTTATCTTTAAAATACTTAAATATATTTTGGAAAATAATTATTCTTTAGCTTATAACTTCTTGAAATGATCATTAAAAAAGTAAGTTATGAAAATGCAGTCATTTATTAAAGTGGTTAAAAGATCCTCAAGTAGTTTTGCATTTGCTAACGCAGCAGCTGTCAGAAAAATGTATAGAACTTGATCTATATGCTAGATTTATGTGATGCGACTCTTCACCGGATGATAATTCTCACGCTTCAGTTGTTTCAATTATTGCCAAGTCTAATGCAAGTGCGAAGTCTGTTTATAAATTAGTTAATAAATGGATTTATATTAGTATATTTTTATTACTTTCTATATTAGTAAGACTTTTATGATTTACTCAAAATCAAGATCTGTTCTCGATCGAATAAGTCATTTTTCAGTGACCTCTAGAGTTAAGATACATACTTATGTAAAACATAATGTGCCAAAAGCAAGCGCCCACGTCTGCACAGCTACACACACACACACCAGTTGGGCTGTCCTTAAGCAAGCAAATAAATCCATGCCTGACACTTGACCAATTATTCATCATTTAGGCGGTTCTGGAGGAGGTGTGGGATAAAACTACATAAAATTACACTGACCTACAGGGATTCGATTATGTTTTAATACTAGTTTTTATTTCCAAAAGTACAAATGTATACATTAGATAATTAACTACAAATGCTGCAAATGTTAAATAATTTTGCCAGAATATATATTTTTTAACTTGCTTTTAAAGATGTCTGTGTGATATTTAAAAATGTCTATCCAGCGATATTTATAATAGAAGTAACAGCAGCAACAATAATAATAATAATAACTATAAAGACGTATCAGAAGTATTCAGGAATAATGATATCATTTGCAGTTCTGTATTTTGTCCTGAATTTAAATATTTTACATATCTTTTTCTCATGGTCATCTATTTTTCTAGAAGTACATCTTTAATATTCATTTACATTTTTATAAAATCATTGTTGTAAGGTCTTACAAGATTTGCATACACTTAATATGTTAAATAAGAAGCTGAACTACCAAAGCAAAACTTTTGATTCTATTGAAATTTTAGACTTCGCCTTTAAGAAAAAAATTAAGCCTAACATTAAACTTAACCTTAAAGACAAATGAGTCAGACATACATGTGTGATTTTAATAAAAGGATAGTTAATAGTAAAAAAAAACAGGGGGTTATTATTATAATTTTTTAGGGATACAGTGGAGTTTTAATCTGATCACAGCTGTACAGCTAACTCATTCATAAGCTAAAAAGGCAGTTGTTTACAGACTTTGGACCTCTGTGCTCCAATATGACGTCGAGAGAGAGGTTAAAACTACAGATGCATGACATTACATTCTCTAGACGCACAAGTAAAACATTTTTTAGGTTTAATTACATGAACTACTAAAATCTAAGAAATTAAAATTTTCTTGTAAACTTACAGCTTTTTGTGTGTGCAGTTTGTTGTAGAAGTAGTTAGTCTAAATATTAATCCATTAATACTAATATAATAAACTATACCAACAAACCGTAAAGATCACATACACAGAAAATTTCTACAAGAGTTTGGAGCAACACAAGGATGGTAGGATCTAGCATCAAAAACAGCAGCCCTTTTTATCAATGAAAATATTGATAAGTGTGAGGACAAAAATGCAGTATAGCTAGAATTTATTAGACACTCGTCTCATAAGGCTTTATTACAGTGTGTATTCTTGTATTCACAGATTAAACCCCAAAGACCATGTGAAAGAGGGAGAGAGAGAAATGAATATGGACCACTGAGGAACTGAGAGTGAAAACAAAAGAGTGTGAGCTGAATGGTGTCAGAGGACAGGAAAAGATCAGCCGATCTCAATTAGACTTCATTAAGCTGGATTACACCAGCAAAAGCTAAAAAGCATCTCTTGGATGAGAACCAGTATCATTTACAAATAAATGGATGCATCTTATAAAATGTCAAGAAAGTGCTTGCATCATATTTCACCCCAAAATCAACAGATATAAATGCACTAATGAAAGGGTTATAATTGCATGTTTTTCTGCCCCCACAAGACGTATTGTATTTGACATCGCCACAATAAATTCAAATAAATTACAAATTGTTCAACTCTCATAACCCTAGAAAGTGTATGTTTCACTTTTGAATTTTTATTTTTGTTAGTTTTTTTCCCAGTGACGCACAATTTGTATTAAAAAAAATAAACTGTAGGCTATCAAACTATATAAACGCATTATAATTTATATATATACAGTAGTCAACATTCGAAGTGGATTAAAACCTTTCAAGTTGTCCTAAAATCAAAAACAATACCTATTATTGTCTTAGGACAACTTTGATGAAAGGTTTTAAACCACTTCGAATGTTGACCACTGTATATATATATATATATATATAAAACGCATACTGTAATTTTACATTACAGTAATGAAATGTATAAATTATATTACTACTGTTATGCATACAAAATAGTGAAACTTCAATTCTAAATTAATTAGTTGTAATTAAATAAGTTCTAATGACTAATGCAAAATATACACATGTATCTGTATTCATCTACATATATATATACACACAGATATAGACCTACACATGTCAACATTTAAAGCGGTTCAAAACCTTTCATCAATGTCTTAAAACCACAATGTTTTCTTGTCTTAGGAAAACTTTTTAAAATTAACTTCAAATGTTGACTACTGTAGTTATATCTATATATATTTATATAGCATTTCAGTGAGGACTAATGTTCAAATGAATTTTTGAAAGAAGTGAATGCTCTTAATTTTCATGAAAATAAGGGCATCCCAAAAAAAAAATTATAATACAAATATCATGGTACTACTACAAATGAAAAATAGAAATATTAAATGTCAAGGTGAAATATGATCTCTGCATATTCTTGACAGGATTTAAAGAATAGACTAAATTATGCGTGCAAGACAGCAGCTGAAAATGTTACCTAGCTTACTCCAGTTAAGTGTTGTTCTCTGAGGGTACTAGAAGAGACACACATTAATGGCTCTTTATTAGGACTGTTTAATCTGGATTTAAAAGGTTGACAATTTAACGCAAACACTGTAACCATCTCTCAAGGACTTGCAGTGTGTGCCAAAAGATGAAGAGCTCCCACGTCCTGTCCTGATTCCTGCACACTAAAGTCCGCTGGGTGCGAGCAAACCTATGAAAATAAAACCTAAATACTGCAAAACTCCATGGAAGTTCACGAAAAAGCAGAACAGCTGGATTTTCAAACAAACATGACAATTTATTTCACTATATTCGTTCGCCTGCAGTCTTTGAACTAATTAAACGTTTCCCCCTCTGCAAGATTATTGGAGAAAAACAAAAAAACAAAACAAAAAAAACGAGTGACATCTTTGCAAGAAAAGCGTATGGTTTCTCTGATGTGGGTGGGTCCCACATTATGAGCCTGCAGTGTAACCTGTTTAGCTGCGGCTAATCACAGCATTCGACAACTCAGGCCCCGCCCCCCATAGACTTAACTAACACTTGCCCTCGCGATCGCCGCCCATGACTGAAGCGGAGGCGCCTCGCGCAGCGCCCTCTTCCGACCGGACTCCATTGCTCTCGTCTGGCCGCTCTGCCGCCGGAGCTGGGGCCTTTATCAGCTGCTCCAGCAGGAGCGCGAGGAGGCCGGTCTGGTCTTCCTGCGGGATCTCTGCTGGCTGCGGGACGCTAGAGGACTGGATTAAGGTGGAGAGCTGACTAAGCAGTTCAAGCTGCTGCGCGGCGTCTGGTTCAGGGGTGGAGGGGGCTGCGGGTGTTCTGGAGAGCACAGATGTGGATGCTTCGGAGGACGAGCTACGGAGATACTCCGCCATCTGCGAGACGCTCAGATTGTCTGTCTGACCCTGCAGAAGGTTCAGCAGCACCGCCAACTCCGTCTGGTTCAACTGCTCCGCTGCAGCTCCCAAACCTGTGCAGAGAAAGCTTACATTTGTTTGCCGTTTATGGGGAAAAAAGGATGTTTCTCACCTTTCCGGTTACATGCTGCAGCATTCGTACACTTAGAAAGGGTGAAGGAGATGGAGAGATTGCATTCAAATTCCAAAACACCAGAAGATGGCACTGAACCTGTAACAATCGACCTTTTTCACAATCACAGGCTTTTCAGAAGCAGACTTCAGCACAGTTGGGTAAACTATAGTGTTGACTGAAACTACAAAAACAGCCTCCATTTGCCCAAGAAAAAAAAAAACTAAAAAATCCAAGTTAAGGGCTTCCAAAAGATGAAAACTGCTTTCTAGGAATCTAGCTTTTCTGTAACTTAAAGTTGAAAATCTACCATCTACCATCTACCAATGGATTTATTCATTTACTGTATCTTATTGCTGCTGCCACACAGATCTAATATAAACATGCTGTTTATTTCCAGCTGTTAACTGTCACAAACATCTCTTTTTGTAACTTGTGTGTTTCTAATGTAAGCTTGTGTGTGAATGAGAACTTAGTTTTGTAGTCCCATGCCTTTGACGGCCAATTTCAGTCCATGACTTTCAGATGTGTGCACTCAGAAAACCGTGTACAAGATGTTTTTTAACTAATACGGTTTAATATATGAATAACATATGATTTGAGTATGATAAACACTGTAATAGCGCAGCTCTATTCTGGAAAAGGGGGCTGGGACTAGAAGCTCATTGTCGAGGCCTAATGGATTGGGGGTTGGACTTGTAACCCAAAGGTTGCGGGTTCGAGTCCCAGGTCTGGCAGGGATTGTAGGTGGGGTTAGTGAATAACCAACACTCTCTCCACCTTCAATACCACGACTGAGATGAGACCCTTGAGCAAGGCACCGTTCCCCCATTGTTCTGCGTTGTTTATGATATTTGGGGGGAAAGCACGCACATATACATAATAGGTGTTGTTAACACTTAGAGGAAAGCATGTGTATGATTCTCTCTAAAATGGCAAAAGACGTAACTTGGAGAAGAATGTTTAAGAGAATTAAGTTATTTTAGTTGTATCTGCACAAAAAAGACATTCTCAGAGTCACAAAACGAGCCACTGATGTCACACTGTTTTACAGATGTTTTTACTACGCTTCTGGACCTGGGATCATTGCAGATGTGTCGGTGTCTGTGGAGGGTCAGATGACTCTCTGATTTAATCAAAAATTACAGTGTGTAGTGTTACAAATACATGTAAAACAAAAAAACAACCTTTACTAGATTTAACATGCTTATGACTTCAATCATTACCATTTCTTTCAGAGGCAAGGGATTTAGCCAATCATAACAGTGGTCATCTGCATAAACTCATTGATAATGTAAAAATGAGGGTGAAAATTAATAAATGTAAAATGTATTGACTATTCTGGTTCAATGAATATCTATTGACATAAGTGAACATTATGCAAATAAAAAAATTATATAATAAAATATAGAATTAACAAATGCAACGTCAAAAGCACATCCACACATTTAAAAAAATGTCATTGATAAAGACTATAAGAAGGATTTTAACTACATTCATCAGCACTTCATTTTATAATCAGCCAGTGTAAAAAGTACAGGTAAAGGAGCCAGCTCCTCTATTAAGTAGAGTTTTCATTACGTGTCATTTTTTTGTATGACCAGTTTAAAATGGTCACTTTACCCGAATAGTTTAGATCCTCTAACTACCCGTCTATGATTTTCAGGTGAACAGAACCCCAAGTGTTCCTGTCAAGTTATGGCCCACCTTCCAGCTCACTGGCTGTGATGTTTGCCGGTGCGGGATGGGCAGATGAGGGTGGTGGTGGTGGGGGACTGGGCGGCGGACGGCTGTTCTCCCCTCCAGAAGGTCCCGCGGGTTCCTTTCGAGGAGCTTTGGCAACGGGGAAATCCTCAGGCACTCCGCTTTGCCTCTGCCGTCGCCGCTTCTTGCTCCAGAGCTCATGACAGTCTTGCCAATGAGGCAAACTAAAGAGAAAGAACACATAATTACAAAAAAATATTAAGAATGAGTATTCACAATTACAAATTGCCATATAATCACCTAGTCTTACTACTACATACTAAATAGCCTAATAACGTTTAATTGCAGCTGCATTTGAACTAAATGACCAAATGTTGTGTGACTTTATTAACATCATGAAATAGGATTTAAATCACGTGAGATGTGTTTGTGTGTGCACTGACTCAGGTGGCGGCATCCTGTTGGGCTCAACATCACACAGAAACTGGCTTGCGAGGGCCTGTTCGGCCGTACAGCGTCTCGAGGGGTCCAGCGTCAACATGTGGTCCAGCAGGTCAAGAGCAGAGGTAGGCAGACTACAGACAGGCATTGTAATCATAAAGGAAGTACAGTGTGACTAAAACTGAACTCCAACAGATAGAGATAAATACAGACAGAATTTTTTATCCAAAGTGACTTTCATGGCATCACTTATGTTCACTTTTAACTTTTTTGTCTTTAAGAACTCAAGTTTGGTCAGAAATTATGCATTATACATGAAAAGTGACAGTAAAGGACAAATGTTTATATATATATATATATATGCTGCTGTTTTAAACTATTTTCACCAAACCACCTTTGAAAAAAGTATAACATGTCCATAAAAATATTAATCAGTACTGTTTCAATATTGATTAGAAGAAATGTTTCTTGAGCAGCAAATCAGCATATTAGAATGATTTCTAAGGAGTCATGTGAAACTGAAGACTAGAGTAATGATGCTAAAAAATTCAGCTTTGCATCACAGAAATAAAATATTTTTTAAATGCATTCAAATAGAAAATAGTCATTTTAACTTGAAACAATATTATTTTTACACCATTCGTGATGAAACAAATGCCATCTCAGAGTGAGAGACTTCTTTCAACAAGGATTAAAATCTACCAAAGAATGTTGGAAGAGTTTCAAAAAGCAGGTTGAACTTACCAAGCGAATTCCTCCCGTAAGCGTCGCCTGTACTGTTTCTTGGGTCTCATGGTATTAAAGTATGGCAGCCTAATTACATCTGGCCAAGCAGCAGGACACGGACTACCGCACAAACGACTGACCAAAACAAATAAGAAACAGACAGAGTGTAACAGCATTTCACAAAGCCCTTCCCCCTACTTCAGCATAAGAGTTGTGAGAAACGTACCTGATCAGCTCAAGCTGTAGAAGCTCTTGGTTTGCCTGGAAAATTGGTTTCTTAGTGAAGAGCTCTCCCAAAATACACCTTTACACAACAGCAAAAAGAGAAACAAACAACATCATCTCATGAACAACAACTTGGGGTGTAAATGTAAACTGGATACAGAGAGGAGTCTTACCCACAACTCCAGACATCTATAGCAGGTGAGTATCTCTCCTCTCCCAGTAGCAGCTCAGGTGGGCGGTACCACAGTGTGATCACCTTGTTAGTGTACGGGCGACTGGGAATAACCATCAAGTTAGTGTTAAACACCATAATAACGTTTAATCTATAGATCCTTTAAAGCTGAAGGGTCTCAGTTTTAGTTCAGCACCACCTCTAGAAAGCCTAACATTTCCTTACCTTTCCTCAGAGTTATACAGACGAGCCAAACCAAAATCGGCAAGTTTGATCTGACCACTGTTAAAAAGAAAGAAAATAACAACAGTGAGAAGAGTGGAAAACAATAAAATCTTGCAATAAAATTTGGCAAAAAAAGGCCATCTACATGAATGTATGTCCCTTTTTAGCACACAAAGATTGCAATATTACAGAATATCTTGCATTTACCAAACTTCAGTGTAACTCTTACAAAATGGTATTCTTTAAAAGAAAAAGAATATTATACCACGGCTCAAGTACTTTCATCAGCTGACGAAATCCTTCACCCTCAATCACGCTGTTCGGCTGCATATCTTTGCTATAAACATCCCCAATACTTTAGTTCTGGCTATTGCCCTGTCTGATTTATCACTGAGAGGCTGCAGAGAGTAATAGTTGTTTCCTTACTGGCTCTCTCCTCCTTACGCTGTCTACAGACACACTGGAACTGACATATTGGAAGTGTTTCCATTAGCATATTGGATGTGTGTTGCACAATGCTTGCATACAGTGGCAGTTCTATCTATTGTTTTATTTCCGCTGTCATCATAGGTAATAGAGTGCAGATTGGGCCGCTTTTTTCGGTCCGAGCCCAGCCCGTGTCTGACAGAGCAGTAACCGAACCAAACAGGCATTAAGATATTTATGTCCGAGCCCGATCCCAGACCTTCGATTTTTTTTCCCCCATACTAATGACACATGCACTTTTTTGTGTGAAAAGCCCGCTTTTATTAGGCAACTGTGGGAAGGCATTCGGAAATGTCAACGAATGAGAGAATGAGTGCACACGTGGCAAAAAGCGCCGTTATAACACAGACGCCCGACCCGAACCTGAGCATACTTTCTAAATATCTGTCCGAACTGTATCCATCCTATAATAGGTAACATGAAATGTTCCCACACACTAGATTTATACGATGCTGGTGCATCCTCCAAACTTCGGGCAGCCTTCCTTTTCTCTCCCACTTGCCATTCAACACGTTCAGTATTGTGACCTGCACACCGTAGACACCTCAATTATTTTTGCGCGAAAGGGAAACACACTGATGTCACATACAGGTCATGAAGATACACTGTGCATGTCATGAACCGTGCGATGCATGCATGCACCGAACAGAGACAAGCAAACCTAACAGTTTGGGTTTTTTTAATGAACCATGCCATCCCTAATCATTGCAAAATACATTTTTAATTAATATTTTTCTTAACACTGAATATCAGTGTAGCTGAACGCATTTACATTTGTGTGACATTAATTAGAGACCCAACCCTATTCAACATCTCAAACCACAAACTGGTACCTGTTATTTAGCAGGATATTGGAGCACTTGATGTCTCGGTGCAGAAAGTTCTTTTTGTGGCAATAATCTAATCCCTCCATCAGCTGACGCATGAAGCTCTGCACATGCTCATGGGAGAAAGACACCAATCCTGATTCCAGCAGCCCCATCAGGTCATGGTCCATGTACTCAAACACCAAGTAAAATGCACCTATTGGACAAAAATATATACAGATTAATAAACAGAGGTAGGCCTAGAAAATAAGAGTGAGAATATCAGGAAAGTCTAAAACCTAGTGGCCACCAAATACACCCAAACTCTGAGAGGGGTATGTGTTCACCACTCCATGCAAAATACAGAGATGTATAGAAACACCCAAATGCATTCAAACAAACCTTTATCCTTTTTGAAGTCAAGTGCGTCTTGTTTATCAGTGACGATTTCTTTCATGTTGACGACGCTCCGATGGTTGAGTTGTCTCAGGATCTTGATCTCTCTGATGGCAGTGATGGGGAAACCTTCCTTTTCGTTATCCAATCTCACCTTCTTTAATGCCACCAGCTCTCCTTCAGAAACCAAAACATAACAGAAGGCTGTCAACACATCTTTTTCTCAAAGACATCGATTTTTGAAAAGGCAAAACTAGATGTGCAATTACAGAGAATGATCAGATCAGAACAAAGCAAACAAACTACCATTTAAATGTTTGGGGTAAAACTTGTTTTTTTTAAAGGAATTTATACTTTTATCCAGCAAGAATGTGTAAGAACATCCCCTTAAAAAAAAAACAAAAAAAAAACACACCTGTGTCTTTGTCCTTAGCCTTGTACACCTGACCATAGGTTCCTTCTCCAATGATGCCGATGATGTCAAACTTATCCACACAGCGCTTGCCCCAGTCAGTTTGTGTCTGCTTCCTCTCTCCATATCTAGGACAGCAAATCCTGCACACATTTGACAGACACTTGAGAAAACCTTCTCATTCCCTCGTTCCAGAATCTAACATTCCAGCATCCCATGACTAACGTAATAACCTCAGATAAGGAAAAGAGACATTAATAATTTGTCTGCATTAATCAGAACAGAAGTTTGTTTTCTAAATATAAATGTGTAAGAGCACAAGGTGTTGAATTAGCAACACTTCAATGTTTTAAAATACAATTTATTTCACAAATGTCTTGAATAGATTTGCTCACAACTTCTAAAATAAGCAAAAGTCACTGTACCCTTTGATCACACAGCCTAAAAATAATGCTCTTCCTCAGTATTTTTGTCTTGTTTTACTGGGCAAATGTCATTTACTGGAAAGTCCCGCTGTAGGGGCCAAAATCCTGAATATTATAAGTCAAATCATTGGTAAAGTATTTCCTCTTGATCCCAGGTTGTGCATATTACATATTTGTCCTCTGAACTTTAAAATGACCAAAAATGAGGTATGACCTCATGCCTTGCCTTAGAAAATATGACTTATTTCTTAAAGAACATACTTAATTTATTTTGGTCAATCTGGAGAGTGTTCTATAACTTTTGGATAGTATAGACGGTGATTCTTTTGTGGAGTTGATGGACATTGAAAGTATATAGACAAGTGTGTTATTGCTGTATTTCCTGTTTTGGTTTTTGTCTTTGCTGTTATAATGGAGGGGGAAAAGATTTAACCTGTCTTAACCTGCATGGTCTTTGAATATAAAAAAATTCAAAAAATTAAAACATTCTCTAAAGATGGTATTTTAAAATGCAATAATCCTCCCTGTTAACTGTAACTTCAATAAATCATCTGAATGCTGAAGCAGTGGCACGCACTTTGGTCTCTTCTTGAAGGTTTGTTGCAGAAGCAGTGGGGATTCTCGAGCAGGGGACTGAGGAGGAGAGGGGTCTCCTCCCGAAAGTACTGGAGGGAGGGGCAACTCGCTGAGAAGGCGTGTCCTAATTTCTCTCTCTTTTTCTTTCTCCTTTTCCCGGTCTCTCCGTGATGACTTCTGAGAAAGACTTTTCTTTGGACTGAAACAGATGGGAAAAAAAATCCAGTTAGTGTTCATTCTAAGAAAAAAATTTCTCGCAATTTTTGATAACTTTATTTGACATTTTTTGTCACAGAGCTCTAGCCGAAAGTAACTGAAAACCTAAGAGATGAACGTGGAAAAATAAGAAATGTCAGATTTTTTTTAAATTTAATTTAGGTAGAATAATTAATAACTATGCATTTAGTCTCAACATGATGTGACCAAATACGGGTCTTTTAAACTATGGGTAAAGTAAAACTATTTACAACTCTTACAAGAGCAAATCTAGAGGGCAAAACACATGGACAGTGGATGGTTGTGCAATCTACATAGATAAGCGCTACTCTTTCTGGCTATTTAGTTAGACATTTTTTGCAGGGAAATTACAGCAGTGGAAATTTACGAAAAAAGTGAAACCAAGTTGTTGCCATTTACACCAAGCATAAATAACAGTGCATATAATTTGCACAAGCATAAACAGCAAAAATAGCTTGCAGATAAAAAACAAATGCAAATGCTGTTGCACACCAAATGTAAACAGAAGAAATAAGGCATGCACGCTAACAGAACAGTCTGCGTAATGCTGGGTGTAGATACTGACAACAGATTGTCAACAAAGCTATTTGCATTTAGCGCAACAGCTTATTCTCAGGTTACACTCTTGACTGCCCAAACATGCCCACTTGCTTCTAGAACAAATATCTAAATGCTCAAGAATATACGATTTAATCATGTGAACATGTTCAACATGTTTATTGCCTCCATTTGAACAAGTATACTATAGCTTAAATGTTCCTGGGCAACGGTTGTTGCAACCGAATTTTTTTTGGCAACACACCAAATAAAATGCAGAAAAAACGTCTTAAAATAATACGAATGGCAAAATAAATCCAAAACGTACCGAATCCAAGAATGTGAATGCACACGCATCAAGCTAAGCCAAGTTCTGCATCACCGCATTTTGAAATATCAGCAAGTGCAACACAAGTACAGTTGCATAATCAATACTTCCACATAAATTCTTGCTGTATTGGTCAACTAAGGTCAGTTTGAAGAGAATGAGCAAGCTGTTTAAAGCTGTCTGCATCAATGTTATTTTAGTAGTGTTATTTTTATAGACTATAAATGAAATATTTTGAATTTAGCCATTATTTTTTATATAGTAACCTCTTATGTATTGAATTTAGATTTCTAGTTATTTTAATACTTGTTTTGTTTTTTATTTTTATGAACTATCAATTTAATCAAAATCATTGGATTTTATAAAAATGTGTGTATATATATATATATATATTTTTTTTTTTTCAACTACACAGGTATAATTTATTTTTATTTCAGTTTTAGTTTTTATTGCAAGTTTAAGTTTGCCAGTTAACTAGTTGCCAATGCATTTCTAATTTTCCTTTATTGCAAAATTATTTAAAACATTGCAAATATGTTTTTTAAAAATGTTAAGTTTTAGTTAATAAAAACAACCCTAGATCAATAATAAGAAAATGGTTTCACCAGAAGATTGAGTTGCATTACATGTAACATTACAACTTGAAAGTTACAAAGTTAAAAATGAAATGCATGCACTGATGTTTTAAAATGATGTTTATAGCTAGCTATCAGACAGATGACATCAAGTCCAGACAGACGTTATCAAATCTAATCATCCTTGAGCACTGAGGTTTGTAATGCAAGAGCAGGATGTGAAATTGCAGTACACGTGTTCATATACATCTACGAAGCGTGTCTGATCAGGACTCACCTGTCTCTGCAGTCTCCCAGAAGAGCCGGCGGCAGAGGAAGGGGCGGAAGTGTGGAAGTCTTGATCGTGTGAGCGGGACTTTGAGTAGATTTCTGTTTGGGGCTCTTCGTGCGAGAAGAAACAGGCGCAGCAGGTGCAGAGGGTGGAGGAGCAGGCGGAGGGCTGTTTAGAGGTAGAGGTGGAGGGGATGAGAGCGGAAGAGGAGGAGGAGGAGAGTTGGCAGGGAGAGGTGGAGGAGATGAGAGAGGCAACGGAGGTGGACTGGATAATGGGAGAGGTGGAGGAGGAACCGAAGAGGGCTCCTCCGCCGGATCTGTGGTCGGAGGTGGCGAGGGCGGTCTCTGAGGCTCAGGGGGCGGGGCTGTCTCTAGTGGTGGCGTCTCAGTGTTTTTCGCCGGCGCATTTGGGACGTTGGACGCGTTGGGCCGGAGGGAAGGGGAGTTTTTGGCGGCCGCCGCCTGACGTTCCTTCTTTCTCCGCGTCAGCTCGGCCCCAAGGCTGGAGGTGATCGGCAAACGTGAAGACGATGGGGAGCGGCTGCCTGGTCGACTGCTGTGGGAGGAGCCTCCGCTGGCTCCTCCAGAATATAAAGAATGTTTCTTAGTGCGAGAATGGGAAGAGGAGCGGCGAGAGGAGGACGAGTAGTGGGGAGAACGGCTCCGGGAACGCAGAGAAGGCCTGGGGAGAAGAAACAAAAAATAGAAATGCTTTAATGTCAGTCAACTGAAGTTCTGTTATCTGCTTAAAGGGTTACTCCAGGGTTTTAAATATTTTGGATTAGAACTGGGAGGCTTGTGACTGGCAAACAGTTACCACCGCCAAGGTTCAGGAAAGTATGAAAGATGTCATCTGAAGGCTCTGCCATCAGTGGTTTAACCATAACGTCATGAAGCTATGGGAATATTTTTTATACGGAAAGAAAATAAGGACTTTATTCAACGAGTCGCACAGTAAAGTTACTTTAGTGCCATTTTGGGCAGCATCCTGTGAACGCACATAGTGTACACAATTCTGTAAAGGAAAGATAAGCCGTTTGTACGAATCAAAGCATAATTACATGTACAAGATATAGCCACTGATGGCAGATGATGTCTTTCACATTGACAGTGGCAATAGTTTAGGAGTCAAAATATTGCATTTGGAACAACATTTTGAGGTGGAGTAACTCTTCAAGTTAACTAAATAAAAGCCACTAGACTTAAGTAGCATCAGATCCTTTCTTCCATGCTGTGATGTGCATTCGAATGTAATGAATGATCAAAAAATAAAGACAAAGAGCAAGACATAGTTTTATGCACTGGTTGATTAAATTTTGAGATGGTGTCAAAGCGGTAAAAAATGTACATTGTATGTTTCTATAAATGTGTTTTTAATAAGATGATGCAGATCATATCACATTCTGAAGTAATTTTGCATACTCAAAAGTCTAATGTGACCATGGCTGTAAGGAGTCTGGAGAACACCTGCATGTGTCAACATATTTTCACTAAAAGCTCCAGTTGTGATATTTTTGTTTAAACATTACACAGCAAAATATCTTAAGCAGTCTAAAACATGCATTTTACAGAAATTATATGATCAATATCTTTCTACATAAGATGAACAAGGTTTGGAACGACATGAGGGTAATTAATGACAGAATTTACATTTTAGCATTGTACAAATTTCTATGCTTTATTAAAAATATTTGTTAATTTTATATTTATTGTAGAAGAATAATGTATTTTACATGTGTAAACAAAAAAAGTTAGCACCTGCTCATCAGCGTTCTAATAATTAGTAGAACACTTTAAACACTGATAAGCTTTATCAGCTGTAAATTTATAGCAGCAATTTATGTTATTACTGTGTAATCTGTTATAAGTACACGGGTTTTATATTTATAGCATGATATTCAGTCCTAATAGATTTTAATTTGAACAAAAGTATGTATGAAATGGCTTTTACAGTTGCATATTTACTTATGAAAACTTTGATCACAACTGGGATCTTGAATTAACATTTACACGCCATAATTCCTGTATTACAGGTCTATATTTAGTTGGACTGTCCCCCAAAGGCATTCATTTACTGATTGCAGGCACACACCTTGTACTATCATCAGATTCTCTGCATTGTGCACTATGAAATATTTTTATTTTATTTGAAGGATTAATTTTTTTATGTGTAAAAGGCATTTGCCTGCTCAGATATGAACAACTCCTGCTCGTTTAGATATAAAAAAAAAAATCTGTTTTCCAAATGCCAGTTTTTTTTGACAGCTTTATATTTTTTACTGTGTAGTGTTTATTTAAAATGTCGTAACTTTTGCTTTCAGTGAACTTTGAGTATGCAAAATTACTTCTGACACTGCAGTGATCGTGACAACACATAGAAACATAAAATACTCCATTTTGCTTCAACACTTCTGAGCACAGAGGTGCCATTTAAAACTGATTCATTACATTGCAAGACTTTTAAAATAAAGTTACATTTAGTGGATGCATGAAATCTTGCCTGCTAATTCATCCTCTTATTAAATAAGCATAATTGGGCAATAGTTAGTTACAGTTAATTGGTTTAATCAGTTACAGTTACTAAGAAATCATTTAAATTACATTAACAATTACATTTGCATTAGCACAGATTTTACTTCAAATACTGTCTCGTTATGGTTTTAAATCTGTAATCAACCCCAGAAATATCTCATAATAAAAATAGAAATGCTTAAGTCTCCTTTTGTGGCAGCTGTGCTTTAAAATTAAATGATAATCTTAATCCAAGTGCTGAATTACTAATACGAAAACGACAGTAACCAGAGTTAACTAATAGGTTACTCGTAATCTGTATTTAATAAGTAACCTCCCCAATACTGTCACTGTGTTTGACATTTATAATGTAATAACCTCCCAACGAGTCCAAAAAACCTGTGGCGTGACCAACGTTAAATGAAGCACATGGACTGCCTGTGCTGTGCATGCTTCTCACCTGGTCACCGGACTGGTGCTGGAAGAGCGTCGGTTCCCGTAAGGACTGCCAGGTGAGTGTTTTCTGCTCACATACGGACTTCCATCCTTCTCGGGGCTTGAAGACCTCCTCCTCCGGTAAGGGCTCTCGGACCTCTGTCTGCTCCGCCTGGGAGGTTCCCTGTACGGACTGGGGCTCGCAGCCCTGCGTTTGGAGGAGTAGCTGTTCTCGAGCTCCGCAGCGGAAGGACTGTCCGCTCCGCTTCTTCTGGACTGGCCCTTCCCTTTAGGGCTCGACTTGTGGCTCTTGGCGGCCTTCCGATGGGTCCGGTCCTCCTCATACTCCTCGCTCCTCCGCTTGTCTTTGCGTGATTTCGACGAGCGGCCACTTTCCTTACTGATGGAGGAGGAGGCAGAGGAGGCGCTGCTGCCCAGACTGACAGCGGACTGCACCGCACCTGCTGCGAGAGAGTCGCCGGGCCTTTTGCTACCCGACTCACCTGAGCGTCTGGATGTGGATGCAAGGCACGCAGCTGGGCTAGACTTCTCCTTAGCCTTCTTGCTCGCTCTGTCCCGGTCTTTACTGCTCTTCTTTACTCCGCCAACCTCTGCCCTCTCCGCGGACTCCCTGACCCGATGCGGGTCTTTGGATTTCTTCCGGGAGCGCTTGTGTCTATGAGTCCTGTTCGCAGTCTCCGCCCCCGCTTCACCGTAGTCCGAGGGCTCTAAGCGTTCTGCGTCCCTGCTCTCCGCCAGTTTCCCGGTGGCGGGGGAGTCCAGGAACGTGTCCGAGTCTGAGCTGATGTCGTCGTACTCCACCAGAGGCTTGATGGCGCCCACTGCTGGAGGCGCGGCGGTTGCGCACGCAGAGCCGGTGTCGGCCTCGTGCTTGGACTTGCTTCGTTTGTGCTTGGAAGAAGTGGACGAGCCCGCCGTCTTGGTGGGTTGCCTACCGGAGCCCGCGTGCAAAGACTGGCCTTCCCCGCCGGCCGCCTGCTGCTGATGGTAGAGCGGTTCAGCCTTCCTCTTGGTCCCATGCAGGCGGTCTGATCCAGGCATACCTCTGTCCTCCGGAGACGTGGACCTAAGTGGTCAAGACAGCACATGAACAACACAAATCGCTCAGTGTTGGATAAAAGTGTGAAATCCTGCCAGACGGAAGAGTCTGAGTGAAACAAAACAAAGATGCGCACGCTATTTGACGCGCAGAGGTTATCCACAAGTCATCCCCGGTCCCGTGTCTTCTCCGAATCGCGTCGAAATATATCCAAGAGTATAAAGCCAAAAATAAAGATTTGTTTAACGAAATTGTCCTTCACGATGGCATCACTGGTCGTTTCCAGGGTGCCTCAAGCAGCGCATTGCGCTCGCGCCTCTCGGCTAGCTTTAGCTAAGCTAGCGTCCCTCGAAAAGACAAAAAGAAAGAAGAAAAATACAGGCTGTCCTTGCTTTAGATTGTTTATCCTTGTTCGATATCAAAGCCTAAACAGACGTTTGGCTCTCCTTGCACACGGTTTCTGAGCTTTGAAGCAGTAAAGCTCGCTGTGTGGGGATATTGTCCCACATAACTGAAAATAAAACTTGACCCGCTTGCTTCTTGTTCACATATTCGCTTTAATGTTCAGTGTTAACTCTCTGTAGTTTCATATTCATCGGAAATGATCACATATTTATGTGTTAAAATTGTTTCCAGTTCACTTAAGCGGCTCTGGGAAGAAACCAGACCTAGAAATTGGGCGATGTTCGTGGATATAAAACCCTCCACGGCCCTGAATTCAGAGAGAATTCACTTCATCCATTACAGCCAAAATTATGCGCAGCCTCTTCTGCGCACGCGTGGTTTTAGCCCGTCCCACGGAAAAGGAAATACCACAGCCTGCAACGTTTCGCTCGGTTTTCTCCTGGATAACGAATTTCCACAGAAACACTTTCACAATTTGTATAAAAGTTGTGAAAATAAAATTAAAAATATATAAAAATGATTAAATCGCTTGTTTACGTCGCTTCCATAGAACAATATCGCTGTCAATCTGCATGGTTACTAGGCGACAGCCAATCAAAAGCAAGCAACTGTATTCCGCCTTCAGTCGCGCTCATTTGAGCTGAACTTAACTTGCATTTTAATTTATTTAGTCTAAATGTGCAATTTTTTATTTTATTCGATTTATTATGAAATTACAATTTCCTTATTTTAATAATACATAAGACAAAACACGAATCGATTACCGAGTTTATTATTTTATTGTACGTTAGCAGTTACAGACTCTTCTTTAGCGTGTTAAACGTTAGTTACATAATTTCTGAGCAAACCTGTGATGTCAACCTGTCAGCAAGAAGCCTTTAAATGTTGGTGCCAATATTACACTCGTCACGTATAAATACATAGGCTACATTTTCCGTGAATAGAATAACCATAGATATGTCATATACGTCGTCTACTAGGGATAACAGTTATAGACTGAGTTCTACCTAGTTATGTTTACATCATCAGTTGTTTAACAAATTAATTTAGCAAAAACAGTAGTTGTGTTAGCCTTCTGCTATAATAAAATGGAATACAGTATAATTTCACCTTCGTAAGCATTCGTCAGCGGCGAATGTATGCCGGATTTGAAGCTGCAGTTTTAAAGTTGAATAATTTGATGTAGATATACCCGTGTATTTTCCAAAGAGCTCGGTATGGTATTTTCACATGTTGACGTCGCGCGTAGATGACGTCAGAATGTGTTCCCAGTCTCAATGTTTTTTTTTTTTGCAGTTTTAGAACACAGAACATACAAGGGCATTAACATAACATTAAAGTGATGACAATTATTCAAAGAGTAGATTTAAGGCTTTAAAATTATTAACAGTTCTTTTTGCTTAGGTATTTCTTGTTTCTTGTAACGTTTACAGGCAGTGACCTATGTATAATGTAAAATGAGTAAAATTCGTTTTTTTTCACTGCTCACTTACATTTGTGAATTAAAAAAAATCCATATATAATGAGTAAATTAACAATAAAAAATAAAACATCCTTAATATTTGTTCTTTGTTTAAGCAATCAACATCTTTACAAGATTTTGCAATTACCTGTTTTACAGGATAAATACAATGAACAATTTCAAATGATACCTCTGTAATTTTATTTGCGATATTAAAACGTCTGAAGATAATTCCCAGTCCCTAGCACAGCTAGGTTTTTTCACATCTGAGGTTGAAAAATGTCTAATCTATCTATCTATCTATCTATCTATCTATCTATCTATCTATCTATCTATCTATCTATCTATCTATCTATATCGTTATTTGGCAGCATTTTACAATTATTAGACCATTATTGTAGAGGTAGGAGGTCTCTAACATTCGTGTCTGTAATACAGTATAAGTTTTTAGTTTACTAAAGCATTTAATTTAACCAATAGCATATTCTATTCTAAAGAGCGGAAATGTATTATTATATAATATTAATACAAATATTTAGGATTTTCTTAATTTAGTGTCTGATTTGACATTAATTTGATATGTGTAACCGTTATGCTGAACCTTTCAGTGTCGTTTGTTTGGGAAAACACTGCCTCGTGTTACCACCACGATTACGTCAAATGACGAAGACCATCTTTGAGTTTTAATTGGTTGTGACAGTCGGAGGCGGGGCTAATAAATCAAACCCGGAAATGAGCATAACAAAAACAAGAAAACAAATGATTTGCAGTTAGTACACTTCCCATACTACAAGAAGACAAAATGTTGCACTTTTCACAAGTACTTTTCACAAATTAACCCATATAAATGTTTCAATATCATCAGCACGCCACACAAACAAACTTTCAGTGTCAAACTATAAATAATACATTGAATTCATCTGAAATCATGCTCACGCATTTTTAATAAAATTGATAACATTTCAAGCTTTGTAATATGACAACTACAAAATTGGTCATATTTTATCATAGATGACTTAAAGTCGACCTTTAAGACGTTGAACGTTATCCACAGACAATAATTTTATACTTTTATTGCGGCTTTACTACCACATCACACACCGCTTTAAAGTAATAACATTCTATTCAGTCTGGCAAATGCGCAGGGACAGATGAAACTGCAGTGTTTACGAACAAAATCGACTATAAGGTGTAGTTTTCAGATGGGGAAACTGTCTGAGATCTAGTCATGGTAAAGGGGAGGGGGTGATCCGCAACACAACAGGAGATAAGCTTGATTTGTTCATACTTCAACCACTGGGGCTCTTCTGCATCTTCGCCATATACAAACGCGATGAAATTAAGCGAAAACAAGGCATGAGCTCGACGGAAACCAGCGGCACCGACACATCTGTCACCTTTTAATAACCGGACGCGCGTTTCCTCTCCGGTTTACCGACTTTACCGAGTGCTCGGGATGGGTAAGGAGGTGAACGGCGTCTCTCGGAGTCGCTTTGAGGCGAGTAGCCACTGTTTATTTGCAGATTGACATGTCGGTGTAAATAACCTTGCGTTTTTACTCCTAAACTGCTTAAATAATGGGGGATTATAAGTGTTGTTGCAGTAGAAGAGGCCGAGCTTCCGCAATCATGCATATGAGTTCAGCTCCTCTAATCACTTGTCAGTCTGTAAAACACGTTCAGTCATATCTGTTGACTAAAGGCAACATCAAATCCGTCGTTATGTCTCTTTTAAGTCGCTACATTTTGTTTCTTGTCAAGTCTACTTTGTTTCGGACTGCATAAACACAAGCATTGTTCCGAGCTTAGCGAGTCACAAAAGGTGCTTTAATGTTATTTACGCGAAGCAACAGTAGGTTGCGATCTACGCTTCGATGGATTTGATAAATTAAACTGGTTAGCTGAGATTATAGGAGACGGATAATAGTGGTAGGCCCACAGGCTGGAGAGGGGGAAAAACAGCCGGCCAAAACAAAAGCTGGATATATACACGGGCCTTTACGCGTAAAAACACAAGCGCATCGCAACCCTTCACTACCTAAGACAGTCGGGCTTGTTTACGCAAACATTAGTTTGTTCTTTTCCTCGAAGACTTGCGATCAAGCCGTGTTTAAACAAGTTATAACTGTGTTTACATCGGGTGTGTCTCAAAACTTAGTGAGCTGACTACTTAGGCTGCGTTTTCGAGGCTTATCACAGTGTGGTGCAGTTTTGGCAGCCTGTGATGCTGTCTAGGTAGGCGGCTTACTAGGGTTGACACACATCGGTTAGGTTGAGGCACATGGCATTGATGCTGTCGTTTAAAATCGGGGGTAGATCAAATGTAGGGGTGCTATGTCAGAGGAAATACATTG
Source organism: Enteromius viviparus (assembly GCA_032353835.1). Lineage (NCBI taxonomy): Eukaryota > Metazoa > Chordata > Actinopteri > Cypriniformes > Cyprinidae > Enteromius > Enteromius viviparus. Next base: position 1,739,212 of record JAUCNO010001174.1, on the reverse strand, counting down.
TAGGCAGTTACTAAAGATCATTTTGTTATGTAATGCCCCAGTGTTGATCTACCGTGTAATATGTTGGATTATAGCCCTATCCTAACGCAAATTTACCATGGTTACCACATTTAAACTTTTTTTTTAAGACATTTACAACTTTAAAAGCCATTTTAACCATTCTGGGTGTGACATTGCTATCAACTTTGGATGACATTTTAATTTTTATTTCTGATAACAATTTCAGCATAGCTGATGGGACAGTGACATTGCACCAAATATAAAAGAATTGCAATTAAATAAACAGAAGGTATCAACTACTTTGATATTTGTGATAAAGTTTGCATTATTGATAACTTATACTAGACACAAGTGCCATAAAAGTAACACATGTATTCTAAAACATTCTTATTAACATTTTAAGGACCTCCCATAATCATAATAACCAGGACATTTAAGTGTAGATTTTGTTCAGATACAAGGCCTAGTTGCAGAATTTCTGTCGGAAAGGCATGAATGTAATCAGTAGCTATTCAAGAAGCACTGCATTGTTATCGGCTTAGTCCTGTTTCTTTTTTAGGATCTGAGTGATTATCTGGACAATGTTTCGGTGACAGCAGCATGAGAGTTGTATTTACAAATGACTGACGTCTCATCTCATGCTCAGTTGCATGCTTGATTAAAGCAATATTACCTGAAAATAGGGATTTATCATACAGCAATTTTATTATTGTGCTACACTCAACATTTTAGACTTCCTGCAGATTTGCAGTTGTAATTTGGATGCTCTGACAGTGTTACTGAGGAAACAAGGGTTGTTTATGGGTCAGCACTGCTGACAAAGATATCAGAGCCAATCAGAGTGTTAGAAACTGTTCCGATGCATGTAAAAGGAAGTGAGTCACTATTTTGTCATGAAAAGTTAGCTATTATAAAAAAATGAGATCACAAGAAAAGTAATTGAGTAAAAGGTGGTCAAGTTAGTGAGATAAGTGCAAAGACAATCAGAAAATATTCAAACAGGTTAAAGTTACATAACACCTGCATGCTGAGAACATATATATAAAAAAAGGTTTAGATAAAAAAATTATAAAAAAGTTTAACTTGATGTGCTAAAATAACTACCCCCCCCCCAAAAAAAAATAATAAAAATGATACTAAAACTATTTTATTTAGTTTTGTTTCTTGCTTGTAAAGCATGACCTGTGTTTGTCTTTTTGCAATTTACCCATGTAAAAACCATTACAGGAAACATTAGGATATAAAAGGGATATACAGTGTTTCAGATGAGCTGGAAACAAGTGATCAATCATTCCTAACAGTTTGCAGTCAGACATCACATGGCTCATCCTTAAACAAACAAACAGATGGAAAGTCGCCTCATACAGCATGGATGGGTTAAAAGAAAGAGGAACAACACAAATGTCACAGTTCATAATAAAGAATAGCTGTAAGCTATCTCGCATATTGTTTGTTTGTCTTTCTCAGCTGAGTCAATGCTTTAAAGGGATTGTTCACCCAAAAACAAAAGTTCAGTCATCATTTACTCCCCCTCACGTCATTCCAAACCTGTAATGACTTTTCTTTCTTCTGTGGAACACTAAAGGAGATTTCTAACAGTATGTCTATGCAGTTTAACAGCCAGAGTTGTGAAGCTGAAAAAATATGGAATATACCAGGAATATACCACAAAGATGACAATAACTATATTAGCGTCCACACCTCAGTACCATTCTGTTTATTATAAGCACACATTGCAGTTATGTCTCCTGCTGCTTTAAATGCTTGATCTCTTTAGTGTCAGATGGATTCTGATTGGCTGTGAATGTTTTATTTGTTCTTCATTTTAGAAAGTGATACCAGCGATATTGTTCCTCTATGCTAAAATATGTTAATTAGTGAATTGCCTCGACAGGCTGTTGGGATCAAATTCTTGTTCAGATCAAGATGGCTTATAAAAAGTAATCAGTGTTTTTGTATTTTAACAATTGACTGGCCAGTGCACAGAAACTATTCTTGGATGTGAGGTAGACGCTTCTTAAAAAAACGGAACATCCGGTTCGGTCTGAATTATTCAGCAGGACAATCTGTATCTCTTGTTACCGCTTGGAAAAAAGGTTTTGTGGTTTGATGGGAGCAGGATAGGACCTCTGGTGTTAATTTCATGTAGTATATTTGACACAAAGTCAAGCCTGTAAGGTAGAATCTCATTTGCAAAAAACAGAACTTTGGGATTTAATTTCTTATTAATGTTATTGTTGTTGGTTTAGTGTGAAAATAAATTCGGTAACACTTTATAATAACTACGCACTATGAAATATTAGTTAAGTATTAGTAAGCATTTAATTCATCCTTTATAAACCATTGTTCCAAATGCCTTGTTCTTGAGCATATATGGAATGCTTAATAATCGTATTTTCATACTTTGTTAAGGATCAGTTTATCTTTTTTTTATTACATTATTTACAAACCAATTATTTAGGAGTTCTCAGTGTTTAATAAGATAAATTAGAAAGTCTAAGTAAATGATTAATAAATAATTTAAATTGACATTAATCCTATTGTTTAGACACATGATTAAAGTTGTTCTGTGTGTTAATAAATGCTTTATTAACACATGTTCCTGCTGTAATTCATGATAAAGTAAGGCAGTTATAATGCATTTAGTAGTTGCCAGACGTCTGATTTTGTGAGCTCATCTAAAGTGAGGACTAGTTATACCTTGTAAAGCAGATGTAAAGGCTCATTTATATTCTAAACAGAGTTTAACAAACACAACACAGAGGGATACAGAACACAGAAATGTTTTTTTTCAAGATGTAAAAAATGTAATCGTACAACTGTACACTTGATTAATAAAAAACATTGATTAATAAAAAACAAACCTTCAATTTAATAGAAAAAAATTGCACAGTTTTAGATTTTTTTTGCATCTTGAAATGATTAGTACTGTATCCCTCTGTGTTAATTTGTTCTGTTAGGAAAATAACGGAGCCTTTAAATCTCCTTTGTACATTTAGATATGCTTATAAATCAAGAACAAGGCACTTATAGCTGTATTTATAAACTGCTTATTAATGACTATTAATATTGTAACAGTGCTTTATAAAGGATGGACCAACTTTTTACTAATGCTTAACTAATGATTCATAGCGTGTAGTTATTATAAACTGTTACCGATACGTTTTTCTTGCTCTCCAATGGATCCTTTGCAGTGAATGGGTGCCGTCAAAATGAGAGGCCAAATAGCTGATAAACCATAAGTTTGTTTCTTACAAACACACAGATTTTTATTTCACAAGATGTTAATTAATAATCTGGAGTCATGAGGATTGTGTTTGATTCAGCTTTAGGACTCTCATTTTGACGGCACCCATTCACTGCAGAGGATCCACTGGAGAGCTGAAAATACTGAAAATATAAAAATAAAAGCTAAAAATGAGACTTTCTTACTCCATTGCTGCACAATGTAGTAAGCAGTAACTGACATTTGTGTAACTTGAAATTTATTTCAGTAAAATAGATTTGATGTTTTTTTTCTTCCTTGATACATAAAACAAGTGCAACTTAATTTGATGTGTACGTAATGTCTTCAAACCGCAGGCTCAGTTTTCTCACATAGGAATATAAAAGACAGTTCAAGTGTAGTCCCACAGAACAGCTTCTTGTTGTATTGTTGAAAGTGTGTGACTTGCTGTTGTTGACGTTCGAACTCGTGAGGCACAGTATTATGAAAGCATGTCTTCCTGTCGTCTCAGATGTTCTCCAATAATGACGAGGCTGTTATCAACAAGAAGCTACCGAAGGAACTGTTGTTACGGTTGGTGTGAAACCCATTCAGCACCTCCTGCTTCATTTCCTTATTTTAATGATGTTGTCTTGTTAATAATCTTCATCATCCATACCTTCATCTCTATTTTTAGCGCATAGACTTTTCAAACAAACAGAAATAATGAAGTTTTTAATGATGCTCCTATCACAGCGTTTTGTTGATGATGTTTGCTAATAGCTCTGTTTTTTTCTGCAGAATTTTCTCGTTTCTGGATGTAGTCACACTTTGCCGCTGCGCACAAGTCTCACGAGTAAGTGTGTGTTTTTTTTTCTAGGCACTTTAGAGATTAAACTGGTGCTTTGTGGCACATTAAGTGTCTGTTTTGACATTTGCTTATTTCACGCTTTTTACAACCTCTGAAAAGACACTGTCAAAACATCTGATATAACAGGACAATATTTAGTGGATTCACTTGTGCTTGCAATGATACTTAGCCAGGATATACAGCTAACTTCGAATAGCTGCTATATTATTCTTCTCTAGAATAATATTTTTAGTATATTTATATCTGTAGTTGATTATTGAGTTGAATCTCTCTTTTTCTCAGTCATGGAACCTGTTAGCCTTGGATGGCAGTAACTGGCAGCGCATTGACCTCTTTGACTTCCAGAGAGACATTGAGGTGAGTAGACAGCAGTTGCTCTTAAAAGGAAGTTTTTTTTATACAGAAGTGGCTAAAGATCATAAAAATCTCTTTATTTACAGGGTCGTGTGGTGGAGAACATCTCAAAGCGGTGTGGAGGCTTCCTAAGGAAGTTAAGTCTTAGAGGATGTCTGGGAGTTGGAGACAGCGCTCTCAGGTGAGTCAAGGAGTGGATGAATGCTTGTCTACGATGAGCACGTTTTGGCATAAAAACATGAAAGTATTCATTCTTAAGGAATCATTTGTGACCCTGAAGACCAAACCAGTTATGAGTCCATTTTTAAAAAGTGAGATTCAAAGCTGAATAAGTGATGTTGTTAAACTAATTTCGGGAGGAGCGTGTTCGAGGAATCAGTCGTAGCTGGCACCACTTTCCAATCATCTCGCGAGCCAATCCAGACCAAACTTATTCACAATAAATACGCCCATCTCCTTCCCTTCCACCATGTTTGCTCCTTTCAAAGGGGGGCACGCGGGTTTGAGCCCGGTCCGTGGGCCTGCCCTCACTAGGGTTCATGTTACTAGGGCTCGGAGTCCGGCTCGCCCTCGGACAGCACGCCAAACATGCATTGCTGCTACTATTATGAGGAAGCGTGAACACGTGAAATAAGCTTTTTTTCATTGATGTATTTATATATGTGATGTATATATATTATATGTGATGTTTTTTGGAGAATCTGGAATCTGAAGGTGCAAACAAATCAGAAAATTGCTGTTAAAATTTATTAAATGTCTATATTTACAGTAGGAAATTTACTAAATATCTTCATGGAACATGATCTTATCTTAATATCTTAATGATTTTTGGCAAAAACTAAAGATGGATCATTTTGACCCATACAATGCGTGGTTTAATATAAAATTTGTTTTTGTCTCTCACAGAACTTTTTCCCAGAACTGCAGAAATATAGAGCTGCTCAGCCTCAATGGCTGCACCAAGATCACTGACAGGTGAGTGAAAGATGTGACGTTGGTGGAAATGTTGTTTGTTCTCTGTCTTACTCCGTTGTTTTTTTTCCCCAGTACCTGTAACAGCTTGAGTAAATTTTGTCCCAAACTGAAGCACTTGGATCTTGCCTCCTGCACCTCAATCACAAACCTGTCCCTCAAAGCTCTGAGGTCAGCGTTCACAGATTCAGACACACACTTGCTGGTTATGCAAAATGCTTCTCTAGGGCTAAATGACTCTGTCTGTGTCTTTTTAGCGAAGGCTGTCCATTGCTAGAGCAGCTGAACATCTCGTGGTGTGATCAGGTGACCAAAGACGGCATACAAGCGCTTGTGAGATGTTGTCCAGGACTCAAAGGCCTGTTCCTCAAGGGCTGCACACAGGTAATTCTGAGATTTATTTTAGAAATGAAATACCTGCACGTCATCACAATGATACTGTGATATTTTAAGTAATTTAAATAATGCTGAAAAACATAGAAAAATAGACATTTAGAAAAGGAAATGAAATTAGACTAACTGAAATTACCTAAGAAATTTAAAAACTGATTAAAGCCTTAATGAAATATATTTAAAAAAATAAAAATTATAAAAGCACATAAAAACTTAATAAAACAGAAACCATAAAAATACCATAAAAAAACCAAATGCATGGTCAGAAAATTAATAAATTCTATATTCCCGACCCACGTGTATAAATAAATAAATATTTAAAAAACTGTAAAATAATATTAGATAAATAAAACTAGTGGTGGGCCGTTATCGGCGTTAACGCAGCGAGACTCTTATCGCGCGATAAAAAAAATATCGCCGTTAATCTATTCACAAAGTTGGGTTGGGAGCTGGGTCTGCA
>JAUCNO010001174.1:1718590-1732857 GCA_032353835.1 Enteromius viviparus | reverse complement strand
TATCTTTGTGGGGACAATTGGTCCCCACGGGGATATAAAAACCTGTCCACACACACACACACACACACACACACACAAACACACATATAATTTATATATTTAATATATAAACAGCATTTTTTCTAAAGCATATGCAATGCAGGTGTGTGTATTTATTTATATATATATATATATATATATATATATATATATATACATACAAAATAATTATACACAGTACACACACACATTATATGAATAAAAAATTTTTTTTTGTATGTGATTAATCATTTGACAGCACTAAATTAAATTATAAAATGTAGCATTGTTTGATATATATTCAAAAAATAAAACAAACTTATTCAATAAATTAGGATTTTATACAATTTTATACAAAATTGTTCAAAATTACATCACAATCAAGTTTATTATTCATTGAATATTATAGCATTATCATTTAGAATTAGCCTTTATTCACATTTTTATCCTTTTCAATGTAAATCTATGTATTTTCAGTCATTTATATGTGCTTATGCTGTTTAAAAAATTTCTAATTTCTAATTTCTAATTATGGTACTACTTTAGCATATTTCCAGTTCTAGTTTTAAAGTTGTTCATCTAATATTTATACTATTATTTAATTTAGTTGAACTAAAACTACCTGTAAGAATAGCAGCACCGCAGCACAAGAGGGCGCTAACACAGCACAGACATCAGCCTGTGCTTACAATCAACGGGTAGCAGTTATCTGACATGCATCAGTTTAAACCTTGGTTGTTTTTGCCACCATGCAGAATCGCTGCATCTGTTGACGCTTATTTATGGTAACATGGAGTTTTAACATTTTAGCATTCACTACTTCTCATAAATAAGCAGTCTCAAAGGGCGGGAAGTTATCTTATGCTAGTGAGCTTCCTGCCAGGTGTGCATGCACAATTTTTGAATCTTTTTCCTTTTTATCTTGCATCCTCTGTAGACTCACTTGCCCAACATTAAAGTTCACGCCTACTTTGCACCCGTGACTCCGCCTCCATCGGTGGGCGGAAGCCGCCAGAGATTCTGCCGCTGCTGTATCCTTCTATGATGTAAACCGGACTGTGCATCTTGACCTCTCACCCCCTGATCTAGCTAGAGCACATGCTGGTGGGTCCCCGGTCAGATCGGAAGGGAGAGACAAACCCGACACCCAGTCATGAGCTTTAATCAACACTACAGTCCATTCAATGGCTTTATACAAGACTTTAATTGTAATTAAAGTGGACGAATTGGGGAATGTGCTACTTTATTCATCAGAACAGTTTTGGAGAAAAGAACAGTGGGACCTTTATGAGAAATATACGGCCATTACAAAACGCCATCATGGTTACGCTTGCAGACGTTCCTTTTTTTTTTTTGGATGGACCACCTCAGTTTGATGCGGTAAACAGGAGACGATCACACCAGCTCATGGATTCATGCCTCATAATACACAGTAACCTGTGAGCCCCGGAGGAACACGCATTCAGACACATCTCTCTCTCACACACACACACACACACAGATTCTCTCTTTCTCTCTGTCTGTGTTGCTCTCAGTGGCTTTGTTAAACTTAGAGCAGAGACTGGATGATTGTCTTCCAAGTCTTGCTTTTTTTTATCTGTCTTTATCTGAAGATGTCTTCTGAAGGGGTCAGAGTTTCAGCTAACCGGTGTGGAGTGCTGGGGCAGATATGAGGGTAAAGATTTATGATGTAAGTAAATAAGACGAGAGGGAAAACAGGAACTGTATTGAGCTGATGCGTGTGTGTGTAATGCATGAGAATACAGCATCTCATGTGTTTGTGTGTGTGTGAAAATCATTTGTAATCATGGAGAGAACGGCAGTGGGCTTCATTCATGAAACAAAGCAAAATGAATTTTTCTCATAAATTCACGAGTTCAGTTATGGGCACTTTTGGTCTTCAAGACAACACATGCCCTTTAAAACACACTTTTTTTTCATACTTTTCCTAAACTTATTTTAATAAATAAAATGTAATTAATCAATACCAAAAACATACTTTGAAATATAGTGAAAATTATATGAATCAGAAAAAAACACTGTTTAAATAATATTTAAATACCATTTTGTTCGTGCACACACAGACACAGAGTATATATACACTATACATATATATATATATATGTGTGTGTGTGTGCAAAATACTGTATATAATCAAACACACATTAAAAATTCACATTAGTAAAATTATATTTTTATATTGTAATGCATATTTTTACACTGAATCGCCAAATTAATGCATAAAGATACTTTAGATATTTGTTTAATGGCATCTTTTTACTCTGATGTGATACCAAAATTGCATTGGTATATTGTAATGTATTTAATTATTTTTCCACAATTACTAAGGATGAAATTAATAATTCTAACCATTCAACATTACTGTAAGCCATAATTTTTAAATTCGATTAGGCTTTAAAATAAATATATATCAGCTTGAAGCTATCATCAAATAAATATTTAGCTTTAGTATCAAATAATATGCCTTTTATTTGTTCCTTTATTTGTCTCATATTTTGTCTCAGGCTACTCAAATGAATGACAAATACTGAGTGAGTGAGTATGTTTATATCATAATTAGTTTCAACATAAAACCTATTTAACAACGTAGTGAAAAAATATTTTTATGATGGATTTTCATTGTTTTAGAATAAAGGTCTGGGAAGGATGTGAAATATAAAAAAAAACTATAGATGTTTATACAGAAAGGCATTTTAAAACTAAAACAAATGGTGAAGGCAGGATAATAAAAGGCTATTTTAAACTTGCCAGTAAGATCTTCATAGAGATCTTCCAAGTCTTCATAGCTGAAAATAAAAAACGGTTTAAAGGAATGTTTTCTCGCAGAAATGAATTAGTTCTTGCGTTTCATGAATGAGGCCTGGGGCCTGTTCCATAAAACAAGTTTACCAAATAAGCCAGGCTTATGGCAGAAAGTCTGACTTATTTTAATACAAATTAACTGGAAATAAGTCAGACTAACTGAAATAAGCCTGGCTTATACTCTAATCTTGGTTTATGGAACAGGACCCTGGTGTGTTTTAGGTCTGTTTATTTCCACATCTCCGCTGATTGTTCTTCATCCACAAAAACAAAGCCAGCAAATAATCAAGCGTAAGCATGTACTTCACAATCGAATCGCAGATATACTCCGATTTCTGAAACAATCAAAAGCATTTGTTTTAAAATGGTTTGTTTGTTTGTACTTGTTTTGGTCATGACTGTGTTTGTTCGTTTCTGCTTTTCTTCACGTGAATTTCTGTAGGTAATCATTGCAATATATGTTGAATATTTTAGTAGGGCTTCATGGAAGTGTATGGATGAGCTGGAGGTGATGTTGGTGCCGTTTTTGTGCGTTTTAAAAAGCATTAAATGTTTCTGGTAATCTGCACTTACATTAAGCCACTTTTATGTTCATTTACATTCAGTTTCTTCAAAAAGTACTTAAACTCGTACACTTTAGACAGAGAGCGCAGCGGCTGGGGTTAACATACAGTAGTTTAACACGTTTCTGTAACACACTATAAAGTATTTCAGCAGATCAGAGTCATTTATGCAATAACCAGCAGTATTTTGAAGTAGGGTTTTTTTGTATGTTGGGATAGTATGAGACTTGTAGTTGTCATCAGGTCTTTTTTTGGTTTATGTTCTGTCAGGTTTATTCTGCACTGTCCGCTGTGTGCTTTGTGACACAATTCTGTTTTACTGCCACTTATAGTGAAAGCTTACCCAAAAATGAAAATTGCCACTTTCCGTATTATTTTTTTTTTCAATGGCAACCAGGATCGATCTTCTTTTGTGCCCAAGAGAACAAAGAAACTCATACCAGTTTGAAACAGATAGCAGTTTTGAGTAACCTAACCCTGCAATAATTTTTGTGGCACTTGTATGCATATGCAAGTTTTCACATGCAAGTTCATTCACAAGCAACTTTAACAGGTTTAGGACAATTGTCATTCAACAAAATGCTGTCAGAGCTAAACAAAGGTGTAATCTGATACACATTAAGCAACAAACTCCTGCAAAACTGCACGTACGCTGTTCTCTTAACATAAACGCATGAGTCATCCTGAGGACATAAGGCCACTTCTCCAGTCAGTCTGGTCTGCTCTAATAGTCATGGAATCTGTCAATATCATTTCCAAATCACATTTCATTCCTCTAAAAGTAAGATTCGATGTTGTCCTTAAAGAAATTTCACCTTTTTTTTTAACAAGATTACTGCATTGCTGATATTGCTTTCCATTCGATTGAGGAAACGGTTAATTATACACTTAAATGAATTGGTTGTGTTTTACGAAAATGTCACCAAAAATTACTTTTTTTACATGATTACATGATTTTTAATCGTATTTCTTAAATGTTCCTTTAAGGTTTAAAGTAAGTCATTAAAAACATCCTCCGAATTTTTAAACCTGAAGGGAACAGTGTATAAAGTAAAAGAAAGAGTCGACTCTGAATCATTCTAAGGAGTTGTTTTTAAAATGAATCCCAAGCAGTTTCATGTTGACATCATTGTGCAACATTAACATATTGTTCACCCACTTGTTGGTCTATTTTTGCATTGGTTTGAATGAAAATGCTAATTTATTCTCTGCCACTAGGGGTGCCGGTTTTGGAGCGATTGTAATAGCGTTTCCCTGGTAAAGCTGTACACAAAGCAGCACTGCGCTCTCAAATATTGCTTTATCAGACATTACAGGCGAGATGAAATGAAAATTAGACCAATCACTGCAAATTAGTGTCATGGAAAAATGAATAGTTAAACGAGTGAGGTAAAAATCAATGCAGATTATAAAACGATTAAAGTGCTTTTTGGCCTCACATGCATGTCAGCCTGTTGTTGGCGACTCCTAAAACCAAAATATGAACCTTTTATTAATCATAATAGGGGCACTTTAAGGTGAAAGTTCTGTTCCACCCCAAAATGAAAATGGTCACCCTTTACTCACCATCAAGTTTTTTCACACCTTCATTTTTTTAATACTTGTATTCTTTAAAGGATCTTCTTTGGAGTTAAGCTTGTGAACTGATGAAATGGTTCAGTTTATTACTAAAACATTTTAATTACACTTCTAACAGACTTTAGGACTATTTTTCTTTCTGTCGCTATAATGTTAGTGTAACATGGATTCTTAGCTGCTTTTAGATTTGCTCATAAGCTAGTGTGTCCCTTTCTCACATTTGTCCTTTATTAGTACTGCAGCTAAGTGAGAAGTGAATCCCAGACAGTTCCACTAAGACACAGTATGGCTCATGTGTTTTTATAAACTCCATAATACAAGTATTGTCATTTTTAGACAGTAGTGTCACAGTTGACTGAGGCCTGAAAACATTGACTCTTTCTAGTCAACAATACCTCAATATTAATCAATGCGGTATTCTCATGTTATGTTAAAAAAAAAAGTCTGTCTCTTGTTCCTGCTTTTGGATGTTTTATTGGATTTTACCTCATCATTGATGCCTATTAAGCTCTGTCTGTTTTTCTTTCTGTCTCTTTGACATGCGCGCGCACACACACACACACTTTAAAGGCACCCTCTCAATCAACAGTACAGTAGTTTCCTGTGCACTCGTTATCACAACTTATGCACTCATGTATAAGTTGTTGAGTCTGATTTTAAGACACACAGACAAATTTACAATCTGGGGGTCACAGTTTGAGATGATAAAATGACTGATCAGGGCGACTTGGACATGAACTCCTGATTGAATTTTGGTCCTTGGGGATTGAAACCTTCACAAAGACTTTTTTTGTTGTTTTTTTACAATTAACCAATATAAATGGATATGGCAGTACGAATAAATATATAAATATATTATTAAGAGCTGTGTGAACTTTTCTGTTATTGTTTGGACAGATGTTTGTCCCCCCCAGGGTTGGCGTGGAGGTTCGGAGACAATAAAATTGTTTTTGAATTGATCGTCAGCGTTGGTAATTGAAATGGCAAATATTTATGAACATACTTATTAATTAATTTAAGCAGTTAAGAATGTTGATTATTGTAGAAAGGAAATCCACCAGACAAACAATATGATTTAGTGCTGTGCTTCTCTAGAAGAGGGTGGTAAAAGCTGTTTCTGAAGAGGTTTGGAAACCAAATCCCAAATCTCTTTCAACAAAACATTGCTGTCTCATGGAAACCACACCTTAGGATTTTGTATGACGCAAGCGATGAACTAGTTTGACCTGGATCACAGCAGTGAGTAAATGAACGGACATGCATCTGAATCTATGTTTGTGCTTGTGCTAAAGATGTTGAGTAAAACGTGTGTTCGATGATTGAAACATAAACATGGCGTGGTACAGTAAAAAACAAGAACGCTGTTGTTAGTTTAATGCTCTTAAACTCAAGAACAGTACAAAAATTCAGCCCTGCCATCGCAAGACTAAATTCTATTTATATATATTTTCCAATCTAATAATTGACGTCAAATTGTCTGTTAAGCCTGAAAGAATGTAGTCAAGCTTGACGAGCCCCTAACTGGCATACATAAAACGTGTACATACTTAAAATGCTTCTGTTTGTCATCTCAACCAGAGCGTTTGTTATGAAAGCGAATAGTTCCCTAAACATACTGTTTAAACCTAGACCTACATGACTTTGTGAACGAGAATCAAAAAAGGAAAAGGTCTCAAGAATGTCCAATTGCGTCCAAATCCACCCAAAATGCAACATAAAAGCAGGCATTGTAACTGGACTGAATATTGAAAATCTTTTTCAGACAGTTATGGTTGCTTGTTCCTCTGCATGACACTTGTTTATTGACCTAATCTCTCTTAATTGTTATTAGACTAAACAAATGTCTATCCTTTTCCCCAGTAAAAGTGTACAGTTGTGATTCAGTACTGATATGCTACCCTCTCTTCTTTTTTTTTTTTTATGCAAGTTAGAGAAGCGGGAAAGGGTCACGCGTCGTGATTAGAACGCAAACCAACCGAAACGTGTTGTGGAGGAACCTGTTGGCGGAAACTTAATCACAGACTGGTGCCTGGAAGGAAGTGTACAGATATAATCACAACATTTGCAAACAACCAGCATCATGTTTAAAGACAGCATTGCAAGGTCATGGTGATCATGCTTTTTGCACATAATTTTCTTTCCTCTCTAAAAGATCCCAAATTTCCACATTTTGTAGTCATTCCACATTTAGGACACTTAAATTGCAGTTAGTAAGTAATCTTTTCGATTACGCATTTTAAGTAATATTTTTACTGTTTGATTACTTACTAACTTACTTAACAACATACTGATTCCGTTTTAAATTAAGCATTATTCATTAAAGATTTAGTTCACCCAAAACTGAAACTGAATACTTTCTACAAAGCCTGTATTTATAACACATTAAAAGGGTATTCTTAAAGTGCCCCTATTATGCCTTTTCAAATATGATCTTTCATGCAGCTGTATATAAACAAACTAACTGCAAAGTTAGCCGACAGTGTATATATAAATTATAATATATAATATATATAAAGTTATTGTCTATCAAAAAAAAGAGTCAGCTCACATTCGCCTAAATGAGTCGTCAGCAATTCGAATCTTTCTCTGTTATGGATCTACATCACTAAGTAACATATTTGCATAATGTCTGCCCACATTCTACGTCACAAACAGTACAATTTCCATTATGTCAAGAAGATGCTGTATCCTGCGCTGTCATTCAGTTATAGTTATAGTTTAGTTTTCCGACACACGCTGTAGCAGTAAACCAATCATAAAGGACTGCGCCATCTGACCAATCACAGCAGTGAGGGCTCACGGGAGGGAGGGGTTTAGACAGACTGATTCTTCGAGTCGTTTACAGTTAATTTAGAAATGGGGTAAAATTAAATCTATTTTTGGAGAAAACTCCAAAGTTGAGCCACTGATGTCACATGGACTGTTTTACTGCTGTCTTTACTATGTTTCTGGACCTGGATCTTTACCAGTTGTGTTGCTTTCTATGAAGGGTCAGATGGCTCTCTGATTTCATCAAAAATATCTTAGTTTGTTCTCCGAAGATGAACGAAGGTCTTATGGGTTTGGAACAACATGAGGGTGAGTAATTAATGACAGAATTTTCATTGGGTAAACTAACCTTTTAAGCTTGCTTTCTAGAAGACATATAATACATGGTTAAACAACCCATTGAGTAACAACAAATTTGTTTGTCAGGAGTGTATTAGATATGAAAGGAATTTTGGAGAATCAATAAATGATGAATTTACTGCCACTGAGTGATTAGCATGTAATCAAAACCATAAACAGCCTATTTAACTTCCAACAATCAAACTTAAATTATAGTACAATTTATTTTTGCATATATCTCTGTTTAGGTAAACTTTTTAGGGAAATGCAATCACAATATTGGCAAGCATTATAATAAACCAGCAATAAAAATTATCCTTAGCAAACTGTTAGTAAGATTTTTAAAATGAAAAAATAAATAAGAGAAAAAAGAATTAGTGAAAATAAATAAATACATTTATTTTAAGTGAATACTATAATCAAATCCATAAAGGCAACAATCTAACATGCTGAAATTATTAATCCACTTCTCTGGGTTAAATACTGTTTACTCTCTTGTGAAAGGTGTCATGAATTGATTTCCCAGAAAATTGGAAATACTGTGACTCTGTGAAGTTTGACCGGCTGAACAAAAGAAAATTGGAGCAGCCTCTTGAGTAGCTGAAATGAAACACTTCAGCAAAGTTGGTCTTCTAACAGGAATCTCAACTGAAGTCTTTGCTACACATCTGCAAAATTCTATATTTGATGTTACATTGCAATACTAGTGTTTCCGCTTCATGTCCAACCTTTGTACATCCAAATCTTGTTTTCCTGTTGAAGACGATTAATGGTTTCATTTTCGAAATTTCCAGCATGAGGGCCGCCCTCATATGCAGTTAAGATTTCTTCAAAATAATGATGCCAGATTCCATCACTCGTAGCTCCAAACCCAAACACATTCACCTGGAAGAGAAAAAGTTTTCAGTGAATTAATAGGTAAATGTGAGACTGGAAAAAGGTTATTATTTTATACACAGAGACGAATTGTGCGTGAGGCGTGATTCAATGCTCCTCTCTGGACCAAATTTAAAACTTGCTGTGAAGGTCTGAACAAAACTCGTAAATTGGACTCTGGTCGGGTCAAAAAGTCACAAGACTTGCAGTTTATGGACGTCGCCATCTTTGATATTACTTTGGTGACTGTCGCTATGGTTACTGGTAAGAATATGGGCTTGACTCCTGTTGTGCGTTCATACAGACATAGCTGCTGTGTGAACGAGATATTTGGAGACTACACCGGTAAAGAAAATACAGCGGTTAATCCTGGATTCTGCAGCTGTGTGAATGCAGCCTATCACATGCTAGTGTTTGGCGTTCATATAATGTGTAGTTTTACCTCGTCACAGATGTGAAGAGCGAATATGAGTGTTGTGAAACCAGTGGATGGATATGTGCCATGTCCTTCTTCCCAGTTATCATAGACATATCTTATGAATTCTGGGTGGAGGATCATCACCTAAAAACAATTACAGAAATAAATTTAGGACATTTATAAAACATGCATACACCTAAACCATTAATTAAAGCCAATCAACATTTGTTATTTGATTGATTGCTTGATTTCATGAGGAGGTTTGCGTTTTTCACCTTGTCCTTACTTGCTTTGATTGTAGATGGCACTTTGGTGTATGTTCTGTAACAGATGTCAACAAACAAAAGTTGTGTGTTTAATTCTTGATGTGTGATGGTTTAAGAGGTGAAGGTGACATAATATACCTTTCAACTGGCTCAAAATGTTTTTTGTAGACAGAGCCACATCACAAACAAATGAGGTACGGGAGAAATTGTAGTGTGCCCTGAGCAAAAATTCTACTCTATGTTCTATCGTGCCGATTTCTCAACAATGAGCTTCAATAACATACGGAGCACTGCTGTTACACTAGAGTAACTGCATTTACATTAAGGGAAGTAAGGTTTGAGTAACCCCTACCTACTGTGTGTACTTTGTCACTGCTATGATGCAACAATCGATTAACATTTTGGAGCAATTACACAGGATTGATTTTATGCAACTTATGTATTTTTTCATCAAAGCCAAAGTTGTGTTCAAGCATGTGTGAGTCCACAAATATGACCACATACAGCTGAGTTACATTTATTAAAAACCTTTGTATAATTAAGTTTACCAACATACAGCATTTTTTTTTTTTATTTTGTATTTGAGTTGGTGTAACTTGCAGATGTAGATAATGATGAATCATTCAATAAAATTTTGCTTATAAAAAAGTTAGTCAGTTCAGAACACACACACACAAACATACATATATATATATATATATGTCAAAAGTAAAAAAAAAAAAAAAAAAAAAAAAAAAACACACAACACAGTTTTTTAGTGTTAATATTTTACTGTTATATATTTTAAAGATGTTTGTTATGTTCATCCAGGCTGCATTTATTTGATACATATATTGTAAAATTATTGTGACGTAAAATAAATATTTTCTATTTTAATATACATTAATATTTAATTTATTCCTGTGATGCAAAGCTGAATTTTCAGCATCATTATTTAAGTCTTCAGTGTCACATGATCCTTCAGAAGTCATTCTAATATGTTTTTAAACTATTCTGCGATTTAATATTTTTTTGAAAGGCGTGATTTTTTTTAGGACTCTTGAAAGAATAAATTGTAAAAAAAAAAAAAAAAAAAAAGAGCATTTATATTACATACATAAATACATACACTACAGTTCAAAAGTTTGGGGTCAGTAAACATGTATTCTTTTTTTATAAAAAAACAAAAACAAAACCTTTTATTCAGTTAGAATGTGTTAAATTCATAAGAAGTGATGGCAAAGATTTATATTGTTAGAAAAGGTTTATATTTTATATACAGATTTTTTTTTATATATATATATATAGATTTATATACTTTTTATTCATCAAAGAATCCTGAAAAAAAAAATTGCATTTTTCTAAAACATTTGCCATCACAACTTAGCCAACATTGATAATTCCAGTAATAAATCAGCATAGTAAAACTATTTCTGAAGGACACTGAAGACTGGAGTAATGACTGATGGAAATTTAGCTTTCATCACAGAAATAAATTATATTTCAAAGTACATTTTTACATTATTAATTTTGGTCTTTTATTTTTGATCAAATATATGCAGACTTGATAAACAAAAAAAAATCTTTTAAAAAAATTATAAAATTTTTTGTATGAGATCTTTTAGTTCCACTATAAAACAGTACATCTTATAAAACAACTATTTCATAGTTTTCTTATTCAATGTTTCATGACAAAAAAATAAAAATAAAATAGAACAAACCAAATAACAAGGAGGTCAAAGGAGTGCTTTGACATTTTACCAATAAGTGATTGAAATTAAAAAATGCTAAAAATTCCTAATACTGACCTGAGATCAGGTAAAAACCATATTATAGACCATGGGGTTTACGGAGATCATCGGCCCCCAGTGGTAAACCATAAATTTTTTTAAACATTCATGAGGTAATAAAGCCTCCTTTACTAAAATAACATAATTCACAAAGCAGCATGTTGAAAAGCGTTTTGGTGTTTTACTTCAGTTTTAGCGTTAAAATATGGACTTTATGCTTATTTTGAGGATTTTGAAATTGTATATAAATATATATATCGGTATACATTGTGTTCACAAATGCAGGATGTGTTTAAATCTTACTGTGTGATGTTTTGAGTGGTGAAGGCACTGATGAGCCACTGAATATCCAGAGTTTTAACAGGAAGTAGCACCAGATGGGTGGAGTTGTCCAAGTCCATGACACTCTCAGGATACATGATCCTGTGAGTCGTCTTTGAACCCACATCCCTCTCATAACCTTCTGTCGGGCCTTTATTTATCCTGAAAGAAAAACAGTTTGAGCTATGCATGGTATTTGAATGAAAATCGTTGACTGAGGCTATATTGTTCTCGAAGCTCTCATTCACTTAAAAAGTTGAAAAGTAATCTTAAAAGCAACCAAAAAACAGACCAATGTCATCTCATGTACCTCATGACAAAGTCATGGAAATCGATGAGAGGCCCATAATTGGATCCCAGCAGGTTCCCAGAGTTTCCCACCACAGCACAGGTCCTGCAGCGATCTGGACCGGCGTCCGAGTAGTGCTCTTCATCAGGGAAGAGAGAAAACATCTGATCCACCACCTCTTTGTAGTTGCCGGCACTTGATTGTAGCCCCTGTATTATATTATATAATCCGTCAGCATCAGAAATAATGTAATACAACAATAAATCTGTCCTGTTTTTAAAGATCTTTACAGTGCCTTAATTATAAGATGTCAGATGTCCTAAGAATGTCAAAAGGTCTCTATCTCCATAAATCTGAAGTTTTTAATGAAAAGCCCAATTACACATCTGTTTTCTCCAGCCACACGTTGGGATTAAGAATAGTTTTTTGCTCATCATCTACCAATAAATACAAACCATATTTATAGAAGAAATGGTATCATATTTAAATGTTCATGAATATGTATATTTAGTAAACATTCAAAGAGCCTACATAGCTTTCAATTAACAGATCTGCACTCGCCCTATCTTCCTATAACTTTCTTTTTATTTAAATTTCGCAACAGAGAATGATTATTCACATTTTCCTTGTCTCCCGTGCACCTCTTTGCAGCAATCGTGACACTTATATTGTGTTTACTAATAAATACTTTCACACCAGCCTTGTTGGGGAGCACAACAAAGCCATAGCTTATGTAAAATAAGGTAAGTAAGGGCTGCATATTATTTTGCAGCAATATTTCTTACCTGCCACCACATGGAGACGTTTGCACTCAATACACTGTTGGTGCTGTTGAGCAGAAGTGGGATGTTGGGATTGTATCGCTCATTAAACCAGTTACTCTTTTCTCTGTCCGCCACACAGATACGGCAGGCACACGGCATTTTCTTGGAGATTAAATCGTAAGAATCGTAGGTGAAAATCAGCACAGAGTTTTGAAAGTACAGAAGTAACGAGATGGTGGTGGAGCAGAGGAGTGCAGTCCTGTAGCGCCGATGTTTTAGTAGTAAAACCATCCTCTTTACAGCAGTGATGCTGAGGTTTAATTGATCTACAGGGAGAAAGAGAGTGAGAGGGAGCCGTTTATGTGGAGATGCTGAACAGACATAATATAGTCAAATATTGTGACATCGCTCTACTGCACACCCACCCTGTACATCTATTTATGTAAACTGAATAAAATGTACAATCTGAAGAATATCACAGCAGTTAAAGGGGGTTTAGTCTTGAAGGTGATATTTGCTAAAACAAAAATACTATGAAATTTACTGTGACCTGAAACTTTTTTGATACCAGTAAGTCAAATTTTAATCATCATCTGTGTTTCACAATAGAAATAAAGTCACACAGCTTTATAAAGACATGAGGTGAGTAAACAACAAACCTGAAATATTTGGGTGGACTAACCCTTTAATTCTTAATCTACATTATTTTCAAGAAATTCAACAATAAGAAGTTAAACAGATACTTAAGATATAACAAAACAAACCATTTTAGATATTAAACTGATAACTCTTATAATAGCCTATTCAACAAGATGAATATATGCATATTTTAAATTGTTCTAAAAATGCAGATACAACCTTTAGAAATAAAAATGTACCATAGTATAGGAAGTTAGGAATTAAGTATCACTACACGTAGTTGCCTCATGAAACTCCTCAGATGATACTACTCACTTTGGAAAGATCCTTGTAGATGGACTCCTCAGCAGACTAGTGCTGTGTTGAAGCTTGGGTTACTATACCTGGTTATGCGTATGGCAAAACTGCTTAAAGTGTGTTCTGGGCATTGTAATCGGAGCTTTATTTACGGTTAAGCGGTAAGGAGGCGGAACATGTGACTCCCTCCCTCTGGTAACGCTACACTGGTTAATTCACCTGCTGCCTGGTCTCATAGGGTTTAGTGATGGAAAATTCTAAATCCTTTTTGAAAACTATAATTTCTCGAGGGATCTTTCATTCAGGGATCTTTATATTGTTTTTCAGTGTAATTTAAAAACAATCTAGACCAGGGCTCCTTAAATCTACCCTCGAGGTCCGATGCACTGCAGAGTTTGGATCTAACCCTAATTAAACACACCTGAGCATGTTAATCAGTGTCTTAAGGATCATTAGAAAATACAGGTAGGAGAGTTTTATCAGGGTTGGAGCTAAACTCTGCAGTGCATCGGACCTCCAGGGGAAGATTTGAGGACTG
>JAUCNO010001174.1:1703826-1718490 GCA_032353835.1 Enteromius viviparus | reverse complement strand
GACTGAACCGCATTTTCGGCGTGACAGTAGCTATATGTGCAAAGAGCCAATTGTCTTTGTTGCTTCAGGAGAAAAACGTAACTTTTTTTAAAGGCTCATTCACTGTTTATATCTCTGCCGCTAAATTTTGCCAAACCGGAAAAAGGTATACCGCATTACACCAACCGGATATGATGTCATGACGTTATGTGCAAAGAGCCCATTATATGGTGTAAGAGGAATAGTATTGGACTGGTTAAGTAGTTATTTGAACAAAAGACAACAGTATATTCGTTATAATAATAGCAAATCCAATGAAATGCTAAATCAATGTGGCATACCCCAAGGTTCAGTTTTAAGACCAAAATGATTTACACTTTACATTAATGAGATCTGTGATGTATCGAAGTTGTTGAATTTTGTTTTATTCGCAGATGATACAAGCATTTACCTCTTTTAGGAAGTGACTTAAATGAATTGATAAGAAGTATAGTATAGTATATCTGTGTAGAGGTGTGGGGAAACACATACCAAAGCAACACAAAGTCACTATCTACTACAAAAGAGAGCAATACAAATTATATTCTAAACAGATTATAGAGAGCACACAAATATTTTATTTTTTTACTCTAAACTGTTGAAATTTAAAGAAGTGATTGAATTACAGACACTTATTGTTATGTTTAACGCAAAACAAAAAGCATTGCCCACAAATCTTCAAAACTTGTTTATTCTTGTAGAAAATGAAGGAAGAAGAAAATGTCCTTTTAGGCATCAAACTGTAAGGACAAGAGTGCTTCAGTGGTGGGAGTGAAAGTTTGGAACTCCGCAAAATGAACTAAAGCAAAGTAAAAATATATTTCAATGTAAAAAAAGATTTAAGGAGAAAACAATGGTCTTGTATGAACACTCTTAGAAATTTCAGATGTTTTGGTTTCTGTTTTGTTTCATTCGTTGTTGTCGTGTGCTGATGGAGTTGATATGTTGAGTTATTTTTTGTTACGTTGAGGGGGCAGGAAATATGAGATATTCTTCTGCCTGCCTCCTTTTCATCATGATTTTATAAATTGCACGTGATGATGTGAAGTGAGTTTGTTGGAAAATCCATGAACGATATAATGCCGCAATATTTAAATGTTCATTCTTTTTGCATTAATCATGTTCATTCATGCTAATTTTATACTTGTAAATACTAATTTTAACAACAACTTTTTTTGCAAATGCAAACAGTCCCTCTTGTTCATGCAGTAAACATCCCCATTTTTTTTTCCATTTTCATGTTGATTTGAAATTTTTAATGGTAATTATGCACATTTAACCTATAAATTCTCAAATTTCTAAAAAAAAAATTTTTTTTAATCTTAAATGCCTTAAAAGCATGTCATGCTGCAAAAATCCTACAAACTAATTTCTTTGTTTATGCAATATTAGATGTGCCCACCTTCCTCGCTGAGCATGCAGTCGCTGAGGAGGACCTCTGTGAAGACAGTGTCGCTCTGCAGGACTCTTCCCAGCACGCTGCAGGAGTCTGTGGTGATGCTCTGACCGCTCAGGTCCAGTCTGCAGACACCCGTCACCGCTCTGGAGTCATGCAGCTGAGCCAGAACTGACTCCTGGGTATCTACTCCTCCCTCCTTACACAGCCTCAGGTACGACCTCCTGAAGTCCTCCATGACCTCTGACCTCTCATTGACCTGTAGAGCAAAGAAAACACACAACAGACAAGCAAACACGTGGCTTGAAAAATAGCAAGCGTCATCAAAATAGGTGTGCTCGACTTAATGTGTAGTGCATCTCGAACACACCTAAAGCCCCGTTCACACTAGCAGCGACACGCAGCGATAAAGCGATGCGATCCCATTCATTTCAATGGACAGCATGCGATATCCGGTGACAAGAGCACACCGGCCGTCAGCGACCGGATATGGGCGTGTCCAGCGACGCGACAAAGTTCAGAATCTCTCAACTTTATGCAAATGAAGAGCGACTTTCGGGAGCGACAGCCAATAGGAAAGAAGACGATAGTGCTCATGGGTTCATACTGGATTTTTTCAGCTCCAGCAGTGATGGAGGAGAAATTAACGCCCACTAGCGACAGAAGTCGCTGCTAGTATGAACGGGGCGTAATGAGTGCAGTCTGTCTGCTTTATAAAAATGTATCAGCCACTTAACTTATACGTTGTTTTGTTAATCTAGTAAATTTAATTAGATTACATTTAAATCAAGACAAAAATACTTAGTAAGACAAGCTTTTTTTTGCAGTGCATAAACAATGCATAAACATGGCTTAAAGTACTAACGTTAGTAACGTTCGCGGATACTTACTACTGTCTACAGACAAAATACATAATTATTAATGAAACAAAAAGGAAAAAAATATATTTTAATAATGCATTTTCTTTTGTGGTCATAGGGTAAAAAATACGTTAATTGATTTTTCTGTTTGCCAACAATTACCATCGAGTCTAGAAGAGCTCAGGCTTCGACTGTTTTTAATACTTTATGCGCGAAACTCATTTAACTTGGTTAACATTAAACGAAGAGTGATAAAACACACAACTGACCTTGTTTTCTGATGTTGAAACTCATGACTTCATCCAGGGTTGTGACAGCAGATGTCGATCAGCCGCTTACCTTCACTATTGTTTCGTTTGACAGTTTAAAGTATCCAGGAAGTGGAAGGACTTCCGGTTTGAAACAGCGGAATTGTGGGATATGTAGTTTTAGATAAGTCTATTTAAATTTCTCTGACATGCAGCAAACTAAGCAAGATTTCCACAACGTGAGGAAACATAAGCTATAGACTATTGTTTGACAAAGTGAGCGTTTGTTTTTTAAATGTAGCTCAAAGAGTGTATAGATCCTGGTTGACCAACACAGGCTACTTAAAGAAGACATAACGTTACTTCATATGATTAAGGAGAGAACAGAACACAAAAAAATAAAAATCAACCGCCTCTTATAGCAATACAAAACTAGTAATAATAATAATTGGTAAATAATTACTAATAAAACTAAAACAGATGTGCTAGTTTACAATGGATATTTAACATTAACCCTAAAACTTAAAAATGAAAATAAAATAAAATAAAATAAAGGGAAAAAAAATAGAATAATAGATGTGGCCATATAAAACACTGATATGAAATAATGTAATGTTTTTACATTATATTATTTCAACTGTTGCCCAAAACTCATTTTAATAAAACAGATGCAGTGTTGGGCAAGCCACTTGCCAATTTTACAGTAGCCAAATTAATTGAATGGAATAATAAGCCAAGCACAGATTCTGAATTATGAATACAAATTTGAATGGTTTTAGTAATAAACACAAAATTTGAAATGATTTGAAATGGCTCTTTATATTAAGTTTCAGGGGTGGGCATAGATTATTATTTTTTAATCTAGATTGAAATGGCTCATTTGAATTCTACCAAAGACATTCAGAATATGTCTGCGAGCTATTACATTTAAGATATCTGTGTTTCAGTACTGCCATCTTAAAAGTAGGGGTGTGAATCTTCGTTTCACTTCAATTCAATAAGATTTTTATCAACACAACGGCTCAGCTTCACAAACATTGCTCACCTTAAGCCAGGACCAGGCCTAAATTAAGATATTAATGCATCTTTTACAAAACTTTACGTCAGATCATTTCAGTTGAAGCAGTACATTTTAGCTGTGACTAGCCTTGTCTGTGATTACTTATTTTAAAAAGTGCACTTTGAGTATACGAAAGTTTACAGAAATAGTTTTGACTTTTAAAAGTTGGATTTTTCTTTTTTTCCCTCTTCATTATTGCTGCCTGATTATTACTGATGAGATTATATACAGTGGCACCTTTAACAGGCTGTATTCAGACTAATGCACGGATCTTTCGATATATCAGATGTTTTGCTCTTCTCTGAAAACATTACTGACGGTGTGTTCATCAGTTTTGTATAAAAATGGAAGTGCGTGTAACCGCGACGCTTCAGAACAAAGCGCACGTGACTGTCAGTAACAAAGTCTGTCAGCCCGCAGGTTTCGTGCACCAATGCATTCCAAAGGGTATATAAACATATCTAAAGTAAAACGCGACGGTTGGAAGCACACACTGTCAGGCAACGTGCATGTGTCTCAGCGCAAATTTGGTGCAAAGAAGCCCGGTGCGTCTCCAGCGCGCACAGGCATAGGTACCATATGCGGGAAAAACAGCGATTATGAAATATTCAGAGAGAATCGCGTTGCATCAGTTTTTTTCTCCCACCCTTCACCATGGTATTTGTGATTATACTAATTGTGATCAATCTGAATGACTAGCAATGCACGCATACAGAGCGCGTGATCTCTGTGACGCCCAGATCTACAAAACAGACCCTCTTACCTCTAAATTCATATTTAGGCTATGAGGTTTGAGGAAATCAACACAGCTTGAAATCAAGAATAGTTGGTGCTCCAATAGACCTATAGATACTGTTGGGTTAAATTCCCTCTCTTGGAATCTGTTCCCCTCCCGGTTCTTTTATTTCGCCAATGATGAGACTATACAACGAAAATTACTCTTAAGTTATTTAATAAGAATCAGAATAATTGAGACTGAGCTCAGGGTTCAGAACTGATACAGATATGACATCTGGGCAGTCCAGAATGTCGCACACCAGAATGCAGTTCAGAATAGTTCAGAACCAGTTCAGAACATCATACACAGCAAAACACATGATGATATTCTTGACTCTCAGTGTCTATTGTAAATTAGTTTCTTCACAACCAGGCTACTGTTGTAAAATGTCAAGCGATTCAGTTAAAAAAATTAAACAAAGTTAAATTTAAAAATTGACAATGACAAGTGACATTGTTAGAGAAGCCGAGAGTGAAAGTCTGAGATATCCTGTTGCAGGACGTGGTGGGTGTTGTGGGGTTTCTGCTCTTATTCAAATACCTTAATCAAAACCAAACATACACTCACCTCACTAACAGCATTGAGAAGCTAACTTTTTGAGGTAAGTTATCTTCAGATGATATCAGAACCAATGCATCAAGATAAAATTTATTTTCGACCCTAGTTAAAAAAATTATGGATTTTTCTTTCATGTCAAAAACATAAGGATATTAAGTAAAGATCATGTTTCATGAAGATTTGTTGTAAATTTCCTTTCATAAAGATATTAAAACTTCTTTCTGAAAAAATATTTTTATTAGTAATATGCATTGCTAAGATCTTCATTTGGACAACTTTAAAACTCAAAAGTGAATAGAGTCATTACACGAGAATGGCTAAAATTGGACTTGGATATTTTCAAATTTTTTACCAAAATGTATATCCCACATCATTAAGGATATATTTAACTATCAGAAAAATGCATTTTCCCATCTCAGGCATTAATTTTCTTTTATTATTTATCATATTTTTAAGATGTTTTGACTGTAATTCTTCAGCCCCGTTACGGACACTTTGGAGGCTCTCTGAATAATATCATAAAATCAATTTCTAAGGAAATCAATATGTTTACATTAATCAGATGTCCCCCATACTAATTCAATTATATTAAACAGAAGAATTAAAAATTACACATTTTTAGTCTCTTAAATCCCGAAATGTAACTAATAAGTGAAAGCAATCTTGTCATTTTTTATAAAAAAATGTAGTTTAACTAAGAAATGTAATCAAAATCAATTATCATATGATAGTGCTCAATATTTTAGACACAAATCAGCAAACATTAAATTATTTTTTCAACATTTTAAGAAAATAATATATGAAAATGTAAGTGTGACGGGGTTGAGACTAGCATAACAGGGTTGAAGATCGTAACGGGGTTGAAGAGACAAATGCAGCTTTACATATAAATATTTGTTTTTCTCAATTCAATGTATAGGACTTTCAATTAGCATTATATCTTACTTTGTAACCATAGGAAGGACACCAGATAAATATTGCAGTAGAATTAAGTTTTATTAATCTGAAGAAAAAACAACCACAACAGAATATTTACAACTAACAAACATTGTGAAGTAAATTGCTCAAATGTAGCAGTGTGTGTGTTTGTGTGTGTGTGGAGGGTGTGTGGGTGTGTGTGTGTGTGTCTAGGCCAACAGTCTCATGACCAATTTTTATGTATTTGTACAAGGTGCCAAATTTGTGCCAATTCGTACTAATTCATACAACCTCACTCGTACGATTTTGTAAAATTTGTCTAAAACCCTGTGATGGGTAGGTTTAGGGGCAGGGTTAGTTTTAGGTCATTCGTACAAATTCATAAGAATTGGCGTCTCGTAAAATACGTATGATTTAGAAGAAATCGCATGAATTCGTACGAGTGAGGTTGTACGAATTTGTACGAATTAGCCAACTCGTAAAATATGTACGAATTGCTGTGAGATCAGGTTGTCTAGGCATAAGAGAGCCTTATGAGGTGTGCTAAAAGTCACCTCATCCTTTACTCTTTAGTTTATTAATTGCATTCTTCTTCCCTGCCTCTACATTCGTTCTCCATCTCTCACGCTCACTCTGCAGGTATCTCTCCCTTCTTTCAGGATCAGCTTTAAGGCGTTCCCGATACTTCCTTTAACTTTCTGCTGCTGTTGTTGGTGCCATCTTAACATAGAACATAAAAACACATTCAGCATGCATGCAGTATAAGAATGTTGATTGAATATAATAATAATTAAAGTAATTGAATAACTTAACAACCGAAGTATTAAAATCTCAACCCCGTTACAATCAAAAACATAACGGGGTTGAGTGTGACAGGGTTGAGATTTTTGCAAAAAATGGCCGCTCAATTCAAAATCACCATATATTCATGAAATGGCAAAAAACTTTTTCATATGTAATTGTTTTCTATCTTTTTTTCATGTTACGGTGTTGAGTCATTGAGTTTGACGACCACTTTATCACAAGATAAATGACTAAAAAAAAAAAAAAAATGGGAGCAACTTGCCTGTCTTTGTGGACCTGTTATCCAAAAGACTTCAGTGATGTCACTTCCTGATGTATATCGGATTCTGGATCACACCATGGTTTTTGTGGGGGTAAGATCATTCGTGTAACGGGGTCGAGGGGTTACTCAGGGACAGAGATAATTGTGATTTTAATGAATAAATACTTTTTAAATAGTTTGATTTGGTATTTTTAAAGTAAACTTTCATCAAGGCCATGAGGGACATGACAAAATAGGTGATGTCCAATGAAAAAACTGTATTATTTCTCATAAAATTATAAAAATTAGTTCAGTTTTTTACACTGTATTAAAGGGTGCATTTCAAAATATATGTAAAGCTGTTTAAATATAACGTTTGGTGACCCAATAGATGAAATACACCCTAAGAGGTGAGAGGGACTCAAATTGTGCCATTTTCATGGAATGACTTGTAAGCAGTTTATAAATACAGCTATACATGCTTTATTCTTGCTTTATAAGCGACTATATAATATGCTTAATAATTGTATTTTCATACTTTAATAAGGATCAACTAATAATTTCTAAATTAAGCATTACATTATTTACAGACCAGTTAGTTAGCAATTTTAAGTGGTTCATGAGATCATTTAGAACGTGTTAGTAAATGATTCATAAACCATTTAAATGCACATTTATACATCCTACTAGCTGTCAGTTAACGGTTTTTGTGAGCTCATCTAAAGTGAGGACATTTTCATGGATTAGACAGGCTCTGCTTGCATTGATGTAATTTGTCGTGATGACAGGTAATTCAGGGTGCCTTTGCCTTGATGTCCACTACTGAGTAGTCCTTATATTGTCATTTCTAATTACCCTGATACTGACGTTCTGACTCTAAAGCGCTAAAAGATTAAAGATTAAAAAAGTGCCAGTTATGCGTAGAGTCCGGCACATTTTGAGCATTGGCTCTGTTAAGAAAGAGTGCTCACTTTGGCTGACGTCTTCATTCGAGGTTTTAGTTGAAGAGGAAGTATCTATGTCACTCTCTGAACAAAGCGAGCGCGGGCGGAATCATCAATCATATTTAAAGGGAAGCCGGCGAGTCCTGATATGCAATATTTACATCACATGTGATTTGATTAGCTATTGACTGTCATGATCTCAACAGATGCTGAGCTCATTGACAAATATCTTGTAAGATGCTTTCTTATAACACAGCACTGCGTGATCGCCAAATCAAAAGTATTTTCAATTTCCATTTTCCAAGAAATTCCACGCATATTGGTAGCGGCTGCCTGAGGCCAAAAATTATATACATTATTAGCAGGATTGTGGGTGTGGGCGGGAGTAAATAAATGCGTTGCGGAAAGAAAGCGGGAAAAATAAAAATATAGGAATTAACTAAATATCATAACAATTTTGTGATTGGCTGTATAGTGTAGCCAAGCTTCTTCCCCCCCGTGGAGCTGGGCCTGTTTCCACATAAGCCTGGTATGACGCGCCACGATTACAATCAATTTTCTACTTGGTACGCATAGACAACGATGCTAAACCATGCTAGTAGAGGGCATGTGCATGACATCCAATCAGGATCTGTCATTTGTCTGTTGCTTGGCTGCTATTTTGAGCAATGTAAATACAAATAAGAAAGAAATATCTGATGGTTCTCCATACCGGGGTGGTTATTTACACCTCACATCATATGTAAACATCTGTGTTACCACGGCAACGACTGATGCATTTGAATTGCATTCCAAAGAGTTCCGTTCTCTGGGATGGAAATCAAAACCATAACCGTACCAGCCAGCTTGGGTCGCCACAGAATGGAACTGTTATGCAAAGAGAACAGTTTAGCTCGCTGTCTGCTTATGTTTCTTCTTAGTTTTATCTTATCAGTTATGTTTGTATGTTACATCTAATGTTGTTAAATGAATGTTTATTGCATATATTTTAGTTTAATTAGTCTCACTGTATTTAACTTTAAACTGTACTTTTTAAGAGAGAGAGAGAGCGAGAGCGAGAGAGAGAGAGAGAGAATTCAACAAAGAGTTCAACTAAATAAATAATAAACCAGAATTAAGCACAATTTCATTTGGCTAGTGGAGTTCAAACAAAAATTCAGTAAAGTTGATCTTTTGATAGGAAACTAAACTGAAAATCTTGTGTAGTAGGGAGAGTTTATGCTTCATGTCCAACCCTTGTGAACCAAAATCTTGTTTTCCTGTTGGAGACGATAAATTGTTTCATTTTCAATTTTTCCCCTATGCACGCCAAGCTCATATGAAGTCCGAGATCGATCAAAATAATGATGCCAGATTCCGTCACTCGTAGCTCCAAACCCAAACACATTCACCTGTAAGAGAAAAAGTTTTTCATCCATTATTTGTTTCTTAGTTTGAAGAAAAGCTTTATTTTTCATGATTAAAAACCATGCACAAATAAAAGCCCCCTTTAAAAAATGTGAGAAAACATATTCCTCCAGGAATAATATTAAATTCAGTTTATTTTTTATTAAGTAACATTGAGGATGGTGTTGAAAGATTTAGGATATGGTTCAGCTCTTCTTATTTCACTGCTATAAAACTTACTGAAAGGCCTGATAAAAATCATAATCAAATATTTGCTATCAGCTCTATTATGATTCCTGTGAATCCCTGTAAAACCTGACACTCCCTCAAAAACGACAGCAATGCGAAGCCAGACACAGACTCGAAACGGGAGTTTTACCTCATCACAGATGTGAAGAGCAAATATCAGTGTTGTAAAACCAGTGGATGGATATTTGCCCTGCCCTTCCACCCAGTTATCATAGACATATTTTATGAATTTTGGGTGAAGGATCATCACCTGAAAACAATGCAATGAATCAGTTAGGACAATTATAAAACATCCATGACTAATATCATGTTTTTAATCTAGAATATCAAGATTTCAGGTAATATAAGCCATTCAAATCAAATTAATAAACAATTAACATCAGTCATTTTATTTTATGTGTTATTTACCTTGTCTCTATTTGCTTTGATTGTAGATGGCACACCCACATATGTTCTGAGTAAACAATCAAATAAATTTAGATTAAAAAGCATTATTAGTTTTAATAAACACAGTCTTTTAGTCATTTGTAATTTTGTGCTGATTATCCTTTTAATAATTAGCCTTGTTTTAAAAATAGAGGTGCTTCACGGGGCTATAGATGCTATATTCTCTCTTTCACAAAAGGTTCTTTGACCTTTGATTCAGGTGTGTTTGATTAAAAGTAATTAGCAATTGATCTAATTTTATGTTTGAAGCTGATTTGTTACATGACAGCATTAAAGTTTCTTAAGGGTCAAGATCATGTTATTTCCTTTTCTCCATCAAGCCCTTTCTATTATATCTATCACCACTTAAATTAACACACAGATTTGTAATTACGGATGTTATTAAGGATGTATAACTATAGTCTTGTGTTCAAAAATCTATAATTCTGTTTAGTTCTTACTTTGTGATGTGTTTGGTGGTGAAGACACTGACAAGCCACTGAAAGTCCAAAATTTTAAAGGGAAGAAGCACTAGATGGGTGGAGTCATCCACCAAGTCTATGGCGCTCTCAGGATACATGATCCTGTGAGTCGTCTTTGAACCCACATCCTTCTCGTAACCTTCTGTTGGGCCTTTATTTATCCTGAAAGAAAAACACACAGGAATTTAATGTGTGAATGATATTCTAGTGAAAAGTATTTAAGGCATCTATTCTCGTTGCAGTTCAAATTCAAAGTTTAAATGTTGCTTTAGCAGTTAGCTACATGGATTTATTTTATTATTTTAATTAACCAATGGTGTAGTTAATGTGATGTTTTGATCAGCTTTTTGAATTCTAATTCTGACGGCACACATTCACTGTAGAGGATTTACTGCTAAGCAAGGAATTTAATGCTAAATTGTCAGATTTCTCTGACAAACTCTTCTCTATTCTGTTCTGTTATGGTAACTATTCTTTTAACTAAGTCATACACAGTTACTAACTGACATTAAATGCACAATATATACAATCCATTGAAGCAATGAATGCTTTAACAGTCTTATTTACCTTATGACAAAGTCATGAAGATCTATGAGAGGTCCATAATGAGATCCCAGCAGGTTCCCAGAGTTTCCCACCACAGCACAGGTCCTGCAGCGACCTGGACCGGCGTCTGAGTAGTGCTCTTCGTCAGGGAAGAGAGAAAACATCTGATCCACCACCTCTGTGTAGTTGCCGGCGTTTGATTGTAGCTTCTGTGTGATATTATTAAATCGGTTAGGATTAGAATTAAGCATAATATCCACTACTGTAAAATAATTTATACTGTGTTGCATTTTAGTGATTTATAAGTTGTTACAATATCTATATTTTATTGTTATGTACTTTCAAATATTAATTAACAATGAAGGAAAAACAGATTTGAATTCACTTTTTTTAATGAATTATATGCAAGAATTAATTTATTTAATAAAAAGATTTCAAATAAATGTTGTTCTTTTGAACTTTCATCCATCCATTCCATCAATGAATCCTAGAAGATATCACCGTATCACAGCATTAATAAGAATTGTTTTTTAAACAGCTACTAATTAGAAAAGTAAATTAGTAAATCCGCAAATTAGGAAGGAAGAACTGTATATTAATCTTGCAGTAATCTTTCTTACATTCCACCACTTGGAGACGTTTGCACTTAATACACTGTTGGTGCTGTTGAGCAGAAGTGGTATGTTGGGTTGGTAATGTTCACTAAACCAGTAACTATTTCCTTTGTCTGCCACACAGATACGGCAGGCACACTGAGATCTCTGAGATAAAAAGCCGTTAGAACTGTAGGTGAAAACCAACACAGAGTACAGAAACAACAAGATGGTGGTGGAGCTCAGGAGTGCCGTCATGTAGAAGTGATGTCTCTGTTGTAAATTCACCATCTTTACATTAGTGATGTAAAGTGAAGTATTGTAGACCTATATAGGAAAAAGGAGTGGTTTATATTGGGATGCTTAAGATACATCATAAAATATTCGTCTTGTGCTTCAAGTGCTTCAATTGATAGTCCACCCAAAAAAATAAATAAAATAAAATTAATTAAATTAGTAAAATTAAAGGTAAAAAAAATGTCAGCTGTGATTGATGGAATTTGACCATAAAAAACAAAGTTTTAGGTTTTACGGTTTTAAATACCGTAATTTCATTTATTGATATAATGTTAATATACCAACCTATTAAAGTACTGTAATCTCTTTTGTATCTTTGATATACAGACATGCAGGTGGTGATGATAAAGTCACATGATGAACTAAAGCCTATCATAAGCAGCATTTAAGTATGAACATGTGTAGAAGGACACGAACATGTGTTAGTCAGTGTCTTCACACACACACTTAACACCTGAACTGAATTAAACTGAAATATGCAATAAACGTTCATTTATCAACATTACATGTAACATACAACCCTAATAAACATAACTGATAGGAAAAACTAAGAAGAAACATTGTTATTCAAAAAAACAATCAAACACCAAATTCAAACAAAATTTTAAATGCACTGCAGGGAATTTTGGGAAAGTCAGTTTATGGTTTTTCCCTGTGAATTTTACAGGAATTTACTACGTATTAACCATTTAACAGGCTTTCACTGTAGCATTTTGACACATACAAGTTTGGAATGACAAGAGAAAGGAGTAAATGGACAGAATTGACATATTTGGTTAGACAGTCCCTTTAAGTAAAACTAAACTCATTCTTTAGTTTTAGCGTTGTATTTTATTTGCTTCAAAAATTAAAAAAGATATAAAGTAAATGGATGTTGTTCATATATGGGTAATGCAAAACAAAACTAATATATACAAACTGTATATATCAAATGCATTATATATTGTAGAATATACAATACATATACATTTCTTAAATCCTAAAAATGTTTGTAATTACTGTAGAATGTGTGTACATTTAGGTAATGTCCTGTGACATCATTTGATCACTTTTCATAGTAGCCTATAAAAACTGACTTACCTACTATGGAAGGATCCTTAAAGGTGTATTTTCACAGACTGCTTGACATACTGCTGCAGAGTAAAAGCTGTTAAGACTGCTGAGTGTGCGTATTTAGTATTGTCACCTGTTTTATTAATGTAACCTTTTTTATCAGCAAGGAGGGGTTTTACACGTTACTCCCTCCTTCTGTTAATGCCTGTTATGCCACCTGCTGCCTTGAATCAGGGGATTTCATTACAGCACATGACAATGCACCATCCTTCCCGAAAAGGATAATTTCAAGAGGGATGTTCCTGATCAATTTTGCCGTTTAGTTCAGGGTAAGGCTAAAGGTAAGCTGACTGAGAGTATAATCATAAATCCATACTTTTTACCATGGATATTTCTACAATTAAATTTGCATTTAATGTAATGACAAATTAATAAAAACAGTTAAAGCTCCTATATTTTCAAGGTTATTCAAAATGTGAATACATTTTTACCACAATCTGTTGGTGAGCATTTGCACTCAAAACAATACATTTCAGCGAAGACTAATCTGAACGCCCCTGATTGGACATTACATTCATAAGCTAAAAAGAATTGTGTGTGATTAGTTATATAATGTGCAGTAGTGGAAAGAGTACAACTATTACATTGCTAAAATAATACTCAATACTACAAGTAAAAGTACTGATGTCAAAACAGTACTTACATAAAAGTATATAAAAAACCATATATATATATATATTATATGATAAACAGATTTTCATAAAGGCTTTTATTTATATACATATACATTTTGATCAATTACCATTACAAAAATCTCTCTCAAGTACAAATTTAGCAAAATAATCTACTTCATTAGCCTACTTTTAAATCATAGTCCGTTACCGAGTACGCCCACATTTTCAATTAATAACCTTTGATGCATTTGATTCACCTTTGATTCAGCAGCCAATAAAGATATGCAATCGTAAACGGACAAGTAAAAGCAGTGATATCTAAACCAGGAGAAGCTGATGAAGAACATTCTAACCGGAGCTACTTCTTTATGTTTATGTCTATGGTGATTCATGCAGGTAAGTGTTACTCCGCAGCAGTGACCTGACCAGGATACAATAGTCCGAATATATGCACTTATTATAAGTGTCCCGTAGAGATTCAGGATAAGACAGATCGGCGGCTTGAAAGCAGAATTCATGATGTACATTTCACAAATTTTGAACAAAGAAAAAGTTATTCCATATTCCTGCTTAAAGCCAATGTTGCAGTGCATGAATATACACGTGCTGCGCATCGCTCTCTCTCCGCTCATCGCAACCGACTTCTGGAAATTACACAGTCTGAATGTCCACACGAGATCTTACATCGTCTGCTCTTCAACCCCGGCCTCTACTCCATCAAATACTGCCTGGTCTGGTTCTTTGAGTTAGCCCTATCGGGATTGCAACATGCAAATTCTCCGCTAAAAACGGTCTTATTATAGACCTTTCCTCTCCCCACAATTTGGCCACCCCAAGCATTAATAACCTAATTCCTCTATAGGAATTTCCCCTCAACTACCAGGATACATATCAGGCTATCACTCGGGCAGGGCGCATGGCTCTCCAAACTAGACATACTGTACTTTCACCAAAATAACTACAGAGAGCGTGCAGTCAGCACAGGTGCCTCAAATAGATTAAAGCTTGTCACAGCATCAGCAAAAGTAGCCTAATTACCAGTAATATGTCAGAGGATGCATATTGCTGAGTTATTGATTGTTACATTTTAGGTGTATGATAAACACCAGCTGAGAGAAGAGATATAAAGTTAA
>JAUCNO010001174.1:1684016-1703726 GCA_032353835.1 Enteromius viviparus | reverse complement strand
CAGGTTAAGCCCGCCTCCCAGAAGGCGGGTAGTAAGGTAGCTTGGCCAGACTAAGCTCCTATGAGCTTTAAAGTCGCGGAAGCCAGGTTAGAGTAATATAACCTTCAGCTTTACTTGACATCAAAGAATCATTATAGACTTGGACTGCTTAGAACATTTTGGTGAACCAAAGTGGACCTATAGAGCATATAGGATCATTTAACCCTTTAACCTCCACTTGTAATTTCTGTATGTGTCCAGTGAGCAAAGGCCTTTGGTGCATCACAGCACGCTTGAACGAGCGGCTCCTGTTGACGTGACAAAGAGCCAGCACTTACGGGTCATCAGGACATCAGAGCTGATTCACAAAGGCCTGCAGGACACACACACACACTCTTTCACACAAGCCGAGTGCAGACTCATGGGTAATTGGGCATACCATCTCAGCAGCAAGTGTCTAATAATAGGGCCATCATGTGTGTTAGATGGAAGGACGCATTGAATTAGAGCTTCCCACTGAACTGTGTTAACCCATAACGTTATGACAGCGAGAGAGGGCTTTAAGTATATGCTCTAAAAGCCAATAACAGGCTCCCAAGGCTCTAATGGTGATCAGGTTTACGGGCATGTTACACCTGCAGGAGAGCAGGGGCAATTTTAGGGTCAGTGGATATTCAGCACTCAGTTCAGACATCTGCAGAGGCCATAATTTTATTATTTCCAATAAAAAAATAATCTTGTTCAAAGGTTTGGGGTTTGAGCTCACCAGGGCTGCTTTTATTTATTTTTTATTTTTTTTTCAAATAATTGTTTTTCAAATTTATAAAGCATCATTACTCCAGTCTTCAGTGTCACATGATCCTTCTTTGCAGAATTACCCCAATATTTTTATATTTTTAAACCAAATATTGTGCCAAATGTTTAATGAGCGATTATGTGGTTTGGGTTAGTGCATGCATGCAAATCACTTGAAACATGTAATCATTTGCACGCTGGCTAATACATGTGTGCATGCAATTAGTGAAGGAGACCTTCAAAGAGGAGGAAGATGAGGGAAGGATTTCCATGAAGACTGTGGAGTTGTGATGGTTTGACTGAGTGCAGCCGTGGAAATGTTCTTTCAGTGTAAACACATCCATCATCTGCTGTATCTTCCTCACCACAGCAAGAACAGATTGAGCAAGAGGAAGAGAGCGAGGGGAAAAAACAGAAGAATGATGTGACAGAGGTCACACAATCTGCTGCTTCTGAGAGAGGAAACGGTAAAATTAGAAACTCTTTTAGAGACAAGAGGGAGGGAGAAAAAGCCATCAAAGACCGTCAGACATGTGCCACCTTGAAGAGAGCAGTCAGAGGAAACCAAAGACTAAAATTCATCTCTGAAGATGCGGGAGGAGAGATTCCCTGCAGAGAGCATCGCATAGGGAGTTAAAGGGACAGCTCACCAAAAAAAAACAGAAAATGATCCTCAAGACCTTCGAAACCTTCACCACTGATGTCAGAACAACTGTAGGCACCAGGTTTAAAATAAGATTCTCACTTTAGGTCTTTTTTTCACCAGTCTTATTTTAGTAACGCTGATATACTGTAATAATTT
The DNA here is from genome assembly GCA_032353835.1 of Enteromius viviparus. Taxonomy (NCBI): domain Eukaryota; kingdom Metazoa; phylum Chordata; class Actinopteri; order Cypriniformes; family Cyprinidae; genus Enteromius; species Enteromius viviparus. Next base: position 1,702,150 of record JAUCNO010001174.1, on the reverse strand, counting down.
GTCATATTTTTGATCATTTTGTTTATTTTATTATTTTAATTTTAAAGTTGTAGTTATGTTTATGTTGTGTTTCTGTCAATATTTTTTTCTATATTTATATTAATACATTTAAAATAATTAGTTTTTGTTAATTTTCAGTATTTTATTTTTATATTTTCTCTTTTCATTTCAATGTTAAAATTATTTTATATAAAATTTTAGTAATTAAATAAAAATATATATTATTATTTAATTCAATTAAAATTTATTTGTAGAGCGCTTTTCATGATAAATATCATTGCTAAGCAGCTTTACACCAAAGTAATGTTTTACAGTATATGCAGTAGCAGCTTGTACATGTAGTTATGGCATAGATGTGAGATAAAGATCAATTAATGAAGTAATCGAACAGACAAGGAACATTAATAAGATTAGTAAGATTATTTTTTTTAGTGTTAATAGCAATATTGCACTGGCAAGTAGCCAGTAGATTGCACCATTTTTGATATTCTGTTATATTTTTGGTAATATTTTGAATTTATATATATATATATATATACATTTTTTTAAATTATATATATATATATATATATATATATTTTATATTTTATGTTTATTTTATATTTTATATATATTTTATATATATATATATAATTTTTTTTTTCAAATTCAATTTGAACTTTTAATTTTTTCTTTATTTGTGTTCTTTTTATAATTAGTTTTTAAAAAAAAGTGTTAATATGATAGCTTTATTTCTGTTATGATGAGATAAATGTTTTTTTAGTTCAGCTTTACACAAGAAATAGAAATGGTCCAATTGCGACTATATTTAAAAAAAAATCATTTTTAATAATTTATTTCAGTTTTTTTTTTAATTGTAAGTTAAGTAATTAAACAGTAAATGGTTTTCGTTAACTTTGCACTTTGCATGAAGCTGATATTTGACTTTAGAAGTGCTGGAGTTCAGTGCAGTTGTGGTGTGAATGGAAAAGCGCTGCGTAGAGATTCTTTCACGAGAGGTTGAGGCCGGCTCTGAGTGACAGAGCTCTGCCGGGTTGGTGTCGCTGCATTAGACTGGGGTTTTTCATCAGCGCAAACCGCTGGCTCTCCCGGGCCTCCGCTGGTAAAGGGAAAGTTTAAAAGTTAATTGCTCTGCTGTTACCTGTCAGCTATTTTCAGCAGTGGCGCATTAGCTGTAGATACTAATGAGAACTGGGGAAAACCTAGAATCAGAGGCAGGAGAGCAAAAAAAATCACAAAAACCAATGAAGACTTAAAGTCGTTGAGCCCCTCAGCGCCTGCCCATGGTATTTCTTGCACGAGAGCCACTTTTTCATTAAATGTTGAATGTATTTCCGGCAGTTTTATTGTCTTGAGTGAAAGGCATTTGCATTCCATGTTTACTATTCTTCCATAGAGACCGTAATGAAATGAAATTGAATATTTTATGATTTTTTAATGATGTTTTTCTTCTAAACTGTGGAGAGAAAGTCGTGTAGCCCTCAGCATGGGCTCCACAGGACTTGGGGGAAACTCTGTATCCGTGTGTCTGATTGAGACTAGAGGCCATGAGGCCGTTCTCATTCACAGCTCCAATTCCTGCTTTCTGCTTTTTGATGTTTCTTTTGTTCTCTTCCTCACCCAGTTAGTCCTTTCTTGTGTTGTTCACTTGCGTTCAAAACTGACTTCTTTGTTGGTCGCTTGGTTTCTATTTCTGAAATGTCTTTTATTGTGCTTTTTTATTTTTTTTATTCATTTTGAAGGAAAAAAATACTAAATAAAGATACTAGATATAAATGGAATACTACAAATAAATTGATTAAAAAAATAATAATTTAAATGAATAAAATGAATTGAAATGAATAAAACTAACACTGAAGTAAGAAATCAAACGGACATTTAAAAACTAATAAAAATGAACTTAATTTACTAAATTTGGCTTTTTTCATTTCATTTAAAAGTACTAAAATGACTAAAAACTAAAACTGAATTTAAAATCTTAATATTAGTTTATAAATATTATTAATATAATAAAATAATAATTAAAAATCTATGATTATTATTATAATTACATATTTAAATAACAAAAACAATTTACAATGTCTAAAACACCAAATTAATCAAAACTTTCACATTTCTGAGGTTGAATTGGGATTGAAACAAAAAATCATAAAAAATATTTGTGCTGTCAAACATTTAATCATATCCAAAATAAAAGTTTTTGTTTATATAATATCTGTGTGCATACTGTGGATATATAAATACAAACATGCATGTATATATTTAGAAATATATTTATATATAATACATAATACATGAACACAGATTAATCAGAATTAATCTTTTGACAGCCCTAAAAAAATAAGACATTTTAAATGACCAAAAGCTTAAAAATGACAACCTTACTCAAAAAAAGACAGAGAAATAAAAAAAAGGAATAAACCATAAAAAGAAAAAAAAGACTAAAATACCACAACATTTTACTAGCACTAAAATAAATATGTTAAAAATGTAAAAACACAAATATCAGAATGGAAAATGAAGATGGTTATTTAGATAAAGTAGCAGTGGCAGTAAAGTAACACTGCTCTCTGTTTCTCTTCTCAGAATCGCCATCAGCACCTTCACAGACTTCCAGACGTCCACACTGAGGCAGCGGCCCGACTCTGTCCTTCGCCAGCAGCTTGAGAAGAGGCATGAAAACCAGCTAGACCTTCCCACGAGCACCCAGCCAGCAAACTCTAACCAGCTCGTCAAGATGGCAGTGTGGGGTCTGTCGGCCACGCTCGGAGCGGCGGCGCTGGCCGTGGCACAAACCGCCATGGACTGGGCTCCTGAGTTTCTCTCACAGCTCTTCTGACATCTCGTGTGCCAAAAACAGTGTGCTGCAATCACAAATATGAGTTACGTGATGCAGAACACCTGAGAGAATGAAGCTGCTGCTTATTTATCCCCCTCCGCTTATTTATAGATTTTAGCCGTGCTGATATTGGCGAAGTGGGAGGAGTCAAGCGAGGTTTTTGTAATCATAAGCATTTCTGGATGTCGTTCCATCAGCACAATGTCAGGGAAACTGCTCCGCTAGGCCGTTCTCAACAGCACAAATTATTAAAAGGGTTTTTGCTGAATGGCGTCAGTAGTGAGTGAAGCTCATTAAGAGGAGAAAAGACCACAGAGACTCAGATCAACCTACACACGCTTTCAGGATCCACGGCTCACGTTCTCAAGTCCTTCTCTGCACAGATTGTACAGTCCATGCCTTTCTCCTTCCTCTCACTAAAGCAACAAAATGGTCGGCTTCACTGAGAAAGTGCTAGTAAATTTCACTAAATCATTAAACATTCATTATCTTGAAGTAGAAAAACTAAAAAAAAGCTGACAAGTGTTTTATTTATTTACAGCAGTGGCCTGTTTTGAGGACTGTTTTAAGTCACTACATACACACACATAATGCTGAGTAGATTACTTAAAATTAGTTTAAAATGACATCACCAGTACTGTATACTAATAATTGACACAATATGTAGTCCCTATATATAGTAACTGTTATCTGATTATAAGTATTTATAATGATAATATACTTTAAAGTGCCTCTATGATGGATTTTTGTGAAACATAAGCATTTTGCTGCCCACCTGTTGGTCTCTTTGCATTGGTTCTGAATGAAAACGCTAATTTATTCTTCGTCGCTTTTTGGAAAAAAACTATTTGTTTGGGTGTCTATGAACAAATAATTGCATATTATAAGAAAGTGAATGTATTTTGACCTTGTATGCATGTCAGCGTACTGTTAGGGACTGCCAAAACCTAAATTTTAACCTTTCATAACCCATAATAAGGGCACTTTAATTAATTTAATTAACCAGATGTTTTGAATCTGATAATCATGCAGTCCAGATTACATGTAATCAGTTACTATATATGAATACACTGTATATGTTCACCCTAATTTTATATTTTAGTTGTAGTCATTTTAGGACTATTAATTTTAATGTTACTACTTTCCCAGTTAATCAGAACACAAAATCTGTCTGTGCCGTTTTTCAACACGTTTATCTTGTTATAAGGATTTCTGGATACACTGTAAAATATATATATATATTTCAAAGTCATTTTTACTGGAAAACTAATTTATAGAAGACCTATAAGTAAAAACTCTTAAAATTTGAGGTTTTGTAGAAAGCATGAAATATTTCCCTGGAACACATTCTCTAAAAATCTCATTTATAACTGAAATATATATTTATTTATGCTGCATTTACGTGCTTTTAAAAGCATTTTTGCCTCTTTTTCACTGTTTTACAAAAATTCATAGTTGTAAATAAAAGCAAGATTATTCAAGTGTTTCACAAGAAAATATTTTCCTACAGTTTTTTTCATGTTCAGTAATTTGTGAAATTTACTAGCAGTTTCTGATGGAAAACTATGTCAGTGTGATTAAGACATAAACCCTCCGAATGTCTGACTTACCACAAGGCCATATTCAATTTAACACCAATACAAATAAAAGAAGGTCAGTCCATTAAACTCTAGAGAGCAGATAAGTTCAGCCCTGAACACTTCAGCTCTGTGCTTTCTTAAAAACTCAGCTTGTGAAGTCTTCTAAAAAGAGCAATGCATATCTGTCACAGTCTTGCGTTTACAGGCAGGATCGGAGCCCGACTGACTGCAGGAAGTGATGTGAGAGCTTCCACAGCTGGCTGCCTCTATTTGTGCCTTGGGTGTTGATGAGCGGCTGTTACCAGACGGTGCCCTCAGCCGAAAATCACCACTGCCAAAAAAGGAAGACATAATGTGTTTGTGTGAAGTAAGTCTTCATCCCGGCAACTTTAATGTGTTTTTAATGCGATTCAGAGATTCTCAGAGCCTTTTTTTTCTTCCAAATGGCTCATGAACGCTCTTGTATTTTGGAAGTTAGGTGTTTTCAAGTCGAAATTAGCCAGACCGGCTTCGTTAATCGGAATTTAATTCAAACCCAAGTGCTATTTGTCAGGATTGTGTTATTTTTAGACAAATGAATGCAATAAGACGTTTAGAAGGAAGTTGGCTTTATTCAGCGGGCTGCAAGTTTCGTAAATACAGATTACGTCTTGGTTAAAGGATGTGACTACAAATGTTATATATGAAGATCATTTAGATTAAACAAGTGCAAATGAATACAATGATTTCTGGCAGTGCATACAAACTATAGGCTTGTTTTTCAAAGATGTCCCTTCTGCTCTAAAAATACTGTACTATTAAAAATTGTGAAATATTATCGCAATTTAAAATAGCTGTTTTCTATGTGAATATTTGTTCAAACTTAATTTATTTGTGTAATCAAATCTGATTTATTCAGTGTGGCATGATCCTTCAGATATACTGATGTGCTGCTCAAGAAACATTTCTGATTATTATCACTGCTGAAAACAGTCGTGCTGCTGTGGAAACACTGCTAGGTTTTATTTTTCAGGATTCTTTGATGTCCAAAGAAACAGCATTCATTTGAAATAGAAACCTTAGTTGTCACGTTTGATCAATTTAATGCATCCCTGCTGCATAAAAGTATTTATTTGTTCTTTTCAAAACAATCCAAGCTTTTGAACAGTCGAGTATGTATGCTAAAAATTGTCTTGTCTTGATTTCTAAATGGCATAAAGTGCTGTATGTTTGAGGACAGAAGGCTGCTGGCTTCGTTGAACATTGTTGGCAGATGATCCAGCAGCTTTTGCTGTGAGAAAGAGACTTGACAGGAAAGTGATTTGGCTCTCCGGCCAGGTTTAAACGAGTTCTGGTTGGGCCCTGGACGCAGTGCTGTTTAATGGGAACAGAGAGTGCTGTGTGTGGACATCTACAGTTCTTTTGTAATGCTGGTCTGTTCAGCTGCAATATGTAATGTGATTGATGTTTTACAACCAAAGCTGTGCTTTAGCTTCTTATGCAGAGTGATTTTTTTGTGCACACAAATAAAAGCATTGCAAAAGATCAACCAGAATTCAAATGTGTACTTCTTTCAGATTTTTGATGTAATCTGTTGAATTGCAAAATGCATAAATGCGACCCTGAGCCAGAAAAGCAGTCATAAGTAGCACAGGTATATCTGTAGCAAAAGCCAAAAATGCATGGGTAAAAAAAAAAGTAAAAATTATGCCAAAAACCATGAAAATATTTTGTAGGTTTACTACTGTAAATACAAACTTGCTTAAATTTTTACCTGAATTTCCCTTTACCCTTATTTATCCGTATGACCCTAAACACCTGTATGTTAGGCTAACACACAATCAGCATCACAGTAACCAGTTCATCAATCACTGTCCTGAGATGGGAAAAGCTGTGTGTTTCCACTGATGGACTGGAGTGCTGTGGATTACTGTAATGTTTTTAGCAGCTGTTTGGACTCTCATTCTGACGGCACCCATTCACTGCTGAGCATGTGATGTGTTCTTAAATTATTCCAAATCTGATGAAGAAATAAACTCATCTACATCGTGCATGGCCTGAGGGTGAGGACATTTTCAGCAAATGTTCAGTTATTATTCCTTTAAAACATGAAAGCTGTAGTGTGCACTAGGCTTCAGCCAGCGACTCTATGGTCATTATGGCACTGGCTGCTTTTTTTTTTTTTCCCAGGAGCATCTTGCCGTACAGCAAGGTCACGGAAAGCGCAGCGAGAGATGCACGAGGAGAGAAAGAGATGGAGAACTACTCTAAAGGGCAGCTGGGAACTCAATGGACCCGCCAAAGGCCAGGAGAGAAGGAAACAGAGCGAATGAAGCCAAGAATGGAGGAGAGAACGGCCTACCGGGGGTCGCATTCAGCCGGAGCAGCGGGGCGGTGAATGGATGGGCGCCTGTCGAGACGGAGGGGCTGTCGATTAGATTTCTCACAGCTCAGGTAATGAAAGACTCACAGCACCCATGCAACGAAGTATCCCATCATTCCCTCTGCCAATTCTATGTTTAATGCATACCGGCAGGTTTAAGCAGCGAGGCTTCTCCCGTCTTTCTCCAAGAGAACTCACGGAAACTAAACCCCTGATGGGAGTGGAAATCTACAAATTTCCGGCTACTGGTGCGAGTTGGGAAGAAAACTTTGTGTTCCGTGTTTGGGGGGAACTTTTAAAGGGTTAAAGGTCAAAGCTTTGTGTAATGAAGATGTGAGTATTAATTCGTTTTGAACATTAGAAGATTATAAACTTTCAAACATGGCTTTGTAAAATCCATAATTTGTGATTTTCGAGGTAAAGATTATAATCACATGAATTTCTTTAAATGACAATTATTTAAATTATCTTTAATTATTATATTAAATTATAGTCGCTTCTTTAATTTTAAGCACTGAATTGAAATTAAAAAAACTTTCGGTTCTGAATGGTAACAAAATCCAACAGATTTAGCTTCCCTAGTTAAAATGTATAATTTTGAACTAAAATTCAACTAACTTGAAATTTAAAAACACCTATTTTGTCTTACGGCTCCTGTAGATTTACAAGCCACACAGAAATAATGCTTGGTTTTATCTCCAGTCTATGAAAAATGTCGGAGGCCTGTTAAGGTTTTTTTATTTTTATTTTTTTTTTACCTTAAATTTTCAATTAAGGCTTTATAAAATCAACATTTAATATTGGTAATTTTTTTAAATTATGGTTAAATATATATACTATATATATATATATATATATATATTTTTTTTTTTTTTTTTTTTTTTTTTTTTTTATGTATTTTTGCAATAAAATTGTATTTCTCTACTTCTGATTGGAACAAATTTGAAATGTATTTAAAAATTAGAAAATGTCATAATTTAAAAAGAAAAGTATATTATATTTAATACAATATTTTTATTCACAAATTGTATTTTTAATGTGTATTTTGTCTTACTACCCCTGCGGATACTGTACGTATACTTGTATCAAAAGTACAATCTATGAAAAAATAATTTTGAAAGTTTCTTCTTAGTAAATCTTACTAAGTTTTTTTTTTTTTTCAACAAATGTAGCTTTTCAAGTTAAAATTTAGTTACAAATTCAAATTGTTCTGTACATTCAAATCTGAGTTTTCTTTTTGAATGAAAACATTCAAATTCAGGAACTGACTAAATATTTTTCAATTCTCTTCTGAATGGCATAATCGTATACAATAAACCAATGACCCCCCCACCCCCCCCTCCCAACTTCAAAAGTTTGAAGCCTATATACTTTCATACTTTAATGCCTGTTTTAAGCTTTGAAGTTTTTATTAACATTTAAAGTAAAAGTGTTTTTTTTCTAGTTTTCTAGGCTAATCTTTCAAAAATTGTAGTTACATTAATTAAAATTCTGCTACGTTACATTCTAATTAGATTTTTGTACCCTTTCAGAAATTGAATTTAAGTTTTAAATTGAAATAAACTTGGATTTCAAAGTATTTTGCATGAAAAATGCATTTTCTGTCTTAAAAAATTATTTGCTGCAGTGCATTCTGGGATTGCCTTATATGCTAAATATGTATTTGTTGTAGCTTTAATACTCTGCTTCTTAGAAGGCAGAATAATGTTAAAATAACTTCAAAATGACACAGTCAAAGCATGATGCTAGCAACTTCAAGGTCATGGGTTTGATTTCCGTTTGAACTAATTCAGAACTATGCATCTGTGAAAGGTTTGGAGTGAACCGGGCTGGCTGCACATGTCACGTGACTCGTCCGTCTCACAAGGTTTGCAGTAGTTTGCTCAGGGACCTGCTAAAGCGTACGGGAACGAAGCCGAGGGTTAAAGGTCATCTGCGACGAGAGCTTTGGAGTCCTCCGGAGAAAGCTGCCCCATCTGAAGGGGTCGACGCCGGGTACCCAGATGACAGAGGTGAGGATTAATATTCATGCCCATGACCCGGTTAACTGATGAAGCCTGGATATCTGTGATTCTGGCCTGACTGACGGTCAGCCGCTGATAGAGAATTAATAATGAAGAACGACGGCCCAGTGTTTTTGGGCACAGGTAGGAAATGAGCTGGTGTTAATTAGGCCCCTGAGCTCCTCCAAATCTGTAATGAGCTTTCTGAGCACGCCAGTGCTCTTCCCAGCATGCATCTGGGTCTCTTATTCACTCAGTTTCAAGACGAGAGCTTCCTTGCTGTTAAAACTTAGAGGCAACATGTTAAATATCCTAAAATGGGGAACTGATTTGTAACGTTCAAAATAGATCTATTAGCTGTGTTTTTTTTCTTCAGCTAAACTTTCTAAACTGACACAAGTTATCACTTCGATTTCAATAAAACCCCTACAGACCGGTTTTGAACGTCACGCTCGCTTTGTGCACGCTTCCCGGCCAGTGTTGCACACCTTAAAAATGTAGCGAGACTCATTTCATTGAATTGAGACGCCAACGCAGGGCATTACGGGACGCCACGTGGCCTCAGAGCATGATGCAAACTGCCTGTAATGAAAGCAATGATGCTCGCGCAGCTTGTATCCCGTCAGGGCGTTGGGGTCTCCTGTAAGGCATGCCAGACCAGAGGCAAATGTTTTAAACGTGTCCCATTTCTTAGCGCATGCATTTATGTATGAGCGCAAGCCATAAACCTCTGTACGGAGTCAGTGACATGGAACGGCACGCGTGTAGCGCGCTTTAACCGTGCACCGCGTGCTGGATGTCTGTGACTCGATGTGGTCTCGTGACGGAGAGAGACATTAAACGAGTTCAGCACTGCTTGTCAATTACAGGTCAAACTGTGTGCTTTTAACTGAGTGTGTAATCTTTGTTTAATGGCAGTTTGCCGTTGGAGTCCTTCTGCCTGCGAACTTGTAATTCTTCCTAATTATTTGAGCAAGTTAATAGTAAAAATTTTGAGTAAACCCCATAACAAAAGTGTATACTTACATTATAGGGCTCTAGTCTGTATCTACTTTTGTACTTAGAAACAAGACAAACTTTAAGGCACTTTAAGCTGTTTTCTAACTTCAGAAGAAAAGCCAGCATTTGAATTTGACAGTTTATGCTTTTCTAGTTAAAAAATAATCACATTTCTTTAAATTCATCTTAATTGTTTCCTTATATTAAATTTGATAGTTTTCCACCTCGATTAAAACTCATGAACTGAAGTTGAAATTAAAACGGCTTTCTCAATTCAATTTTGAATGTCATAAAACCTCATGCAATAAACTGCTTGAAAAGCAATTTGTCCAGTTTATGTGATTATATGATAATTTAACGGGGAAATGAAACAGAAATACAGGTCAGACGGTGTTTTTGAGCAAGTGTGAATGCTAGTAACTGAGTAAACAGCGAGGCTTCTTTGTTTGTTTACTGGCAGCTCGCCGCGGGAATCCTTCAGTCTGCAGACGTGTAATTTAGATTTAATCTATTGGCCAGAGACCAAAGAGTGCAGGTAATGACTTACGCAGTCAAGTTGCTGTGTTAGTTACTCTAAAAGAGTGACACGAGGAGAAGTGAGCGCTGCAGACACTTCTCTCAGACGTGTGAAGACTGTTGTTAAAGGTCGACAGCATGATTATACAGCCGTCTAATGCCTTGCTTTTTGATTATAATGGCTTTACCTGTTGATAGATGCTCTGGTGGTGCTGTGAGCTTTACACAACTGGACATAGCATTTGAAAATCTGATCCCAGATTCAATGTGTAGTACGAGATGTGAAACAAATTGTACAAAAACCAGTTTTATTTAGATTTCTTCGCTGGCTTACCAGTGGATGCTCTGGAGTGAATGACAACAGTCTGAAGATGCATTTGTTTCTTACAAACACAGCTGTTTAGTTTCTCAAGATCTTAACTGATGGACTGGAGTATTATTGAGATAATGTTGTTTGGACTTTCATTCTGACGGCACCCATTCACTGCATAGAGCATTCATTGCAAAGTAAATGATGCAGTGCTACATTTCTCCAAATCTGATGAAGAAACAAACACATCTACATCTTGGATGGCCTGAGGGTGAGTACATTTTCAGCAAAAGCCATTTTTAGGTGAACTATTTCTTTAAAAAAAAGTTGCATTTGTTGTTTAGCTTTTTTTTATGTTTCTCAAGTGTTTCGAATCAGTTTTTGGAGCTTGCATGCATGATATTAAAGCCATCTGTGTCACACTCTCACCTGTTAGTAATTTGCAATCACGTTCATTTGCAAGAACTAAACCTGTTGGCTAAGCAACACCGAAGTGATGTTGACAATAGCGCTCTTTTTATAACAGCAGGTGAGGAGAGCGAGAATCCAGAGAGAGTGACAGAAAGCCAAGACGAGTTTCTTTCTCCCATATTGCCCAGCCCACAGGTATCATTACAGGCTTCATGAAGATAATATTCCAAACACTCAATACCCCGTGCCAGAAAAAGCCCCTCACGCAAAATCCATTATCCAGACATCTTAGATAATGGGATTCCACTTCCCCGACTCGGCTTGCAGCACTGCAGAGTGGCCGTAATAGACTCATAATCAGTTTTTATCATTATTTCTCCCAGCGCTCCAACGTCTCTGCTGTGCTACGCCACAATGATCTGCTCTCGGTGCGAGATGTATCACGACCAATCCGGACCAGTCGCGGCGGGGGGGCGGAAGTAGGTGGAAGGAAGCGGACCGAAGGCCAAGCGTTAAAGCTGAACACGTGTTACCATCTGGTGCAGAGAGCAGAGGTTGAGCAGGGGCCCGGCCGGGGCCAGAAGTCTGTCATACTCGCTCTGTGTCAGCTGGAGAGAGATGGAGCGCTCAGGACAGCCTGACCAGCATCTGGAACACAGCCCATCAGAGCCACAGACACTGCCTTACTGAGACTTCAGCTGCGTTTTTATTACTGGACAAACCATTTGAGTAATAATAATAATAATTATTATCATTTAAAAATTAAATAATAAAAATACTTTGATATGGATTATTTTTATTTGTTTTATTAATATTATTAAATATTATTTTAGGGTTTAGTAAATAATACAAATATTTATCGATGTTAAAAAATGATGATGATTAAATTCAAAATATTGAGGATTATAATAATAGTAGTAATATTTATATTTTTCATTTTATATGGCAATAATAAAACAAAATCTAAAAAATTTTAAATAATATAATAAATAATAATAAAGAAAACTTTATTTTATTATTAGAATTGTATTATTATTATATATTTTTTTATTTTGCAGTACAATAAATAATAATATATTAATTAAATTAAATGTAATAATTGAATTCATGATTTATTTCTGTCTGTCCATCCGTCTTCCGATCTGTGAGTCTGTGTGTCCATCAGTCCCTCTGTCTGAGTCAGTGTATTTCACTGAGTGTAATGAATGTAGTCTAGCGTTTGGTGGTTTCATTAGCACTGACTCTAATCTCATCTAGTGAATTTCAGACACGCGCCGCTGAACCTGCAGACAGGACGTTTCTTTCAGGTGCAGCTTCTCTGTCCCAGTGACCGGCGGATCACCCGAGGAGGATTTTAGGACAGAACTTCTGCACCGGGAAAGCTTGGGTAGATCCTCATAATTTAAATACATCATTTAAACTGCCTTTCTAAATAAAGTTATCTGCTCTGCAAGAAAAACTTCATTTTTGTTCTCAATCACATACATTTATTTTTATTCATATATTTATACATACATTAATTCAATTATTAATTATCATATTTAATATAATAAGTTAACTGAGATTAATAGTTAATAACAGTCTCATTTTAATTTTTTTATTTCTAATTTTGTTATTCTATAAATTTACTTTCTAACAAACATAATTCTAAATTAATAAACTGTATTTATTTCACTGTTTTAATTCATTTTTTATTACTGTTAATTGATTTTATTAGATTATATAGTATTATGTAATATGTATTCAAGTGTAATTCTTTTAAAAATCTTGATAAACTTTAAAGACAGCATGTAATCAGTATACTTTAAAATATATAGTTTTTATTTTTATTTTATATTGTTTTTTATGATTAAAATATTTAGACTGATTATTATATTAATATTTTTTTTTGAATAAGCAGTAATTAAGTTATTTGAAAACTCATCAAACTTTATATATATAAAAAAAATCTGGTTAAAATGTTTTCAATTGTAAAATTGACACCATTCTTCAATATAATAATATAATAAATAATAATATTTTATTTTTTACAAATCTGGGAAATGAAGTTAAGGCAACCCAGCAACAGCTTGTAGAAAGTATCTCAGCTCCTTCACATTGGCTTATGAAGGAAGAAGCTGCATGAAGTTATTGAGCTGCCATGTTTCCTAATTCTTTAACCTCTTCCTGCAGGATCACAGTGACAGATGTAGCCTCGAACCTAATGTTGGGAAAGAGAGCGAGAAGAGCAAATTAGAAATGCCACAGCGCAGTGAGTTCACAAGCGCGACTGATTCAGATCTCATCTGCGTCTCCCAGCAGAACACCAACGAGATGCTCACAGACCTGAAAACAGTAGATCCTCAGACACGTTCACAATCGCTCAGACCGCTTTGATGTGACGCCAACCCGTTAAAGTGGAAGTAATGAACTTGTTTGTGTCTGTTTGTTTGGGTGGAGGACTGGTGATGAGTAATAAACAGCGCTTTCTGAAGATTTCTTCCCACAGACGCTCTCTGCACTTTGATTCACGTCAGACTGCAGCTCTTGTTTGGAGGCTTCAAATGTGTTTCAGCTCACACTGTTTGCTTTTTACAGGTACTAGTGATAACTGAATTTACATCAAACCTGTTGAGTGTGAACAGAGCATTGCATATATTACATTAAGTATTTTTTAACTCTTTTGCAGTGCATCTCATCATACGGTTGTTACTGTGGCCTGGAAAGTGGCAACTCTCATGAAAACTTGTCTGTTCCTCTGAAGTGAGATGGAGGTACATTTTTATCTCATCCACAGATTTTTCATTTTATAAAATGTTTTGCCAGACTTTTGTTTTATTTAGTGTACATATTAACTTTATTATCAGATTATGTGTGTGCATGTATATTTATATAGTGTTAATTTTCAATATGAGATAACTAATAACTAAAAAAAAACTCTTCATATAAAAATAAACTATATATAATAAATAAATTAATTATTTTAATAATTAATTTAATTATTTTAAATCTTGGTCTCAATTAGTATTTTTTTTTTTTTTACAATTTTATTTTCCTGTATATATTTTGTTTCAATTTATGTATTTACAACTAGGAATTCACAAGCTCCAGTCTGGATCCAGAACACTTAAGAAGAGATGATGCCAACCCCACAGAGGACTTCAGATGATGTCTACCCTGAAACAACGCACAGCACTACCGAACTCTGCTACTAATTTATAATGTTCCTTGTCTGTCTGTTTTATTGTGTCAATTTGATCTTCATCTTACATCTGTACATGTACAAACTGCAACTACATATAATGTAAACATTACTTTGTTGTAAAGCTGCTTTGCAATGATATGTATCATGAAAAGCGCTATACAAATAAATTTGAATTGAATTGAATTGAATTGATGACTGGCTGTTGTTTGTCTGGAGATCAGCTGTACTCTTTTCCTCACTCCTTGGCAGCAGGGTACTAGCAGCGACACGCTCCTTCATTAGAGAAATAAAACATACAAAGCACTCGAGTCCCTTACACACAAGCCTATGTGCTCATACTTTGGTTAGGAAAGATGCACTCTTTGCTGCCTACTAAACGGACGCCGATGAGGGTACAAAGTTTACAGCTAAAACAATCAGCAGCAGAAAAAGAAAGCACAAGTCTCATCTGAAATCTCAATCACATTACATAAAATATCAAAAGAACACATCATTTAATGTAACGTTTGACAACTTCAATAGACCCTCGTGAGATCTCCTGTTCTCCCCTGAACACCTCTCTTTCCAAACGGTCCGGGGTCTCCAGGGTCACCAGACACACACTAGTGCTCCAGGAAGCCCTGTACTAAAACAAATCCCACAACAGATATAACAGTGAACGTGAGAGAAAGAGTTTGTGAAGGTGGAGAGTTCTGGGTGCTAAATCACTTTTCTAGTGTAAAACAGATTGGATGCTTAACCCTGTGTGTTTGGATTGGTTGGTTTGCGGTGGATTAACTGGTATAATCTTACTCTGTGACCAGGTAAACCCTTTATGCCTTTCTCTCCTTCTTCAGCTGGAGGCCCTTCCAGACCCTGAGAAACACAAATGAATGTAGAAGCACATTATTGAGTACGTAAAACCCATCTGGTTCTGATGTATGGCGGCTCAACTGGTGCCTCCCTGATTACAACCAATACATTCAAATAAATAATCCTTTCAGACCTTTCCTCCTCTACAAAAAAAGTGATGAAACTCCAGCATCATTTCCTCCTGGGAAGCCTCAACAGCTGAGCACTGCTTCATATGTGGATGTTTCACCTTGTACATGATCTTCTGGGCTGGGGCCCACGTATTCAGGACCTGGTTCCAGGTCAGGACCAGGTTAAACACAATTAATTCAAGTATAACAGGAAGTCGTGTGTGTCCTTTTGGTCCTGGGTCTCTCTGTGGACAAACAGAACCAAATATCATTGGTTTAAAATAACCAACACAAGCTGTGGGTTTATGTCGAGCTGTCGTAACAAAGGCATCTCAAACGATGTCATCTTTACATTAGAAACGACAGAACCGAATGATGAACAGTGGTCAGAAACATGCATAAAACCTCATTTATACTCAAGATGTAATGATGATGAAGGTCACTCCTTCAAGTAAAGCGTTACCAGTTGTTCCAAGTGTAGCGCACACTACTGGCTTCTCAGTTAAAATAAACTCATCAATAAATAAAAACACTTGCTTTTGGTTCCATTTAATTCAGGAAGAAGGAAATAAAGCGAAAACAGATGTTTATGTTGTTACCAGAAAGGTCTGTTTTAAATACGTGTTGCTCTTTTGAACTCTCTATAAACAATAAAAACACGCGCGACACGACTGGATCTAGCCCTGAGAACCATAAGAGATCAGCATCTTAATATTCCACAATATTCCAGCCCTGATGAACCTCACGAGCGTGATAAAATCAGACAGAGTTCATCACTTCTGAGCGCTATGGGTGACGGCGCGGCGATCTCTTTCAGACATGCGCAGCAGTAATGCATTGTATTTTCCCCGTCTACTGCTGTTACAATAGCTCAGTTTGGAGTGGATTTTTGGATACATGAGCAAAAATCAGGTTTGGATACATCTATGGTAGGAAATATGCAAAATATCTTTATTTAATGGTATGGCATAAAAAGAACGAATCGATCATTTTGACCCATACAATGTGTTTTTGACTATATACCCATGCTGCTTAGCACTGGTGGCCTAGGGTCACATATAAAAATACCAATGCACTTACAACACTGAATCCAAAAAATAATGTATTTTATTATTTCACGATTGTTTTGGGTAACTTTGCTCAAAAAGTATTGTTTTAACAGATCTTTAGTGTTTTCAGTAACAGCACTGTAATGATATATGAACAGTATAAACACAATATAGATGCAAACCCAGATAGAAATGAACACAGTGCTATTTGTTGTTAGGATATGATAACAGAATAATGTGTTAATAACATTAACAATGTGAACACTTAGCACACATAGCAGACATTAATCTCTCCCTGAACGATCGTGTGTTAAATATACTTACCATTAGTTTGCGATTTCCTAAAGTGGGGCACATTTGATTAATTTAACTATGAGCTGTTGACTGTGAAAGCCTCTAAACTAGGGCTGGGCGATTATACGATCTCGATTTGTAATCGCGATCAAATTAAGTTCGATCTCGATTTTCAGCCGTGGGTATTCTTTCTCGATCACGTGCATAACATGCTGCCGTAAGTGCACAACAACAAATCACAACTCGCTTTCCTGGCACCGCGCTGTCTGCATTACTTGATCACGCGCATGACATGCCGCGGCAAAGTGCACGACAACCAATCACAACCAGCTTTCCTGGCACCGCGCTGTCTGCATTATTTGATCATGACATGATCATAGGCAGTAAACTAGTAACATCTACCTACCCTGCATGCACCGGTACGAGCAAGCGTGACCAGAGATAATAAAACTACAAGACAAAAGAATGGCCGAAGGTGAGCGCAGTGAATTTGAAGTTGAACATGACTTGGAGGCATCCTACAAGACTGAGGTCATTGTCGATAAAAAAGGCTACTCAACGTCAGTGGTGTGGCGGTGGTTTGGATATGGCCAAAGTGACACCCACCAGACGAAGCCATTATGTAAGTTATGCCGACGACTAGTGTTATCTAAGACTGGCAATACGACGAACCTTTTAAATCATTTAAAAATATTCCTTCCTAGTGACTACTCTGATAGTATGAGAATGCGAGTTCAGCCTGTGCGTTCAGCACGCAAGCCTGGTACCAGCGGTGCAGCCACAGGACCAAAACCTCAACAACAATCGATTGTGTCCTCCTTTGCAGCCATTACGCCATACGAGAAACAATCCAAAAGGAATAGAGCAATAACATACGCAGTCTCTTTTTGTTTAGCCAAGGATATGATGCCGCTCTCAACAGTTGAGCGAACTGGGTTTAAATATCTGCTAAACGTGCTGGTCTGACTCCAATGACTGTGTGCTTCAATGAAAAGTAAATAATGAAATTAAATGAAAAATAATAAAATACATCTGTAAATGATAGCTAACAACCTCTTTTACGGTAGGTTAGCTTGGTTAGTTTTGCATATTTTTATGATCACCCTCAGACATGAAAACATTTGAAGTGTGTAATATCCTCTGATACTACTCAAATATTAGAGCCTATAATGCTACCTACAGGTTACTAACAAAATAGCAATTTATTTTCATTCACTACATTATTCTTTTTCACTACAAAGCACCAATTTATTTTCTTGTTGTTTGAGGAAAAAACAGCATTTAAAAATTATTATATTGAGTATTTCATGACTTATTGAATTTTTTCTTTCTTTCTCCTCTAGAGGGCAGTATGAAGGACCAGAGAATTCACAGGGCTGTCAGTGTTTGCAAGAAAGTGGTCAGTGCTTTTTCTTACTCGTGGAAAAAGAAAAGAGCACTAGCAACTGCTCAAGATGACCTGGACCTCCCTAAACACAGGTTAATCTCTGAATCTCCTACCAGGTGGGGGTCCCGTCATGCCATGATAGCGCGAGTACTGGAGCAGGAGAAGGCTATTGCGAAAGTGTTGTCTGCTGACAGAAAAAGCAGGCACCTCGTTCCCACATGGCAGGATGTTGAGGTAT
>JAUCNO010001174.1:1628209-1644010 GCA_032353835.1 Enteromius viviparus | reverse complement strand
CAGGTGAGATTAATCAAGGTTGGAGCAAAACTTTGCAGGACACCGGACCTCCAGGACCAGGATTGAGAAGCCCTGCTAATGTATACTGTACTTACTCTTGTACTTGACTGCAATTGCAGTCTGTATACTATTTAAAGGGTTACTCCACCCCAGAATGGGAATTTTGTCATTAATGAGAACATTTTTGGGTGAAGTAACCCTTTAAATAATACTTAATTTTTTTTTTGCTAAATATATTTTTCATAAAGAGACATAAAAGTGGGCTAGAGAGTATAAATTATGTTCTTGGTTGTTATGAAAATTATTTATTTTTTTAGGATGTTAAGATAATAATCATAATTCCTAGAGGTTTATGATCTTATTTTTGAGGAATGTATGTTACCGTACCTGTATTTCTATGCAGGGATCATCTGGAGAAAGAGGAGGAGCTGGCACTGCAGGCCCTGTCGGCCCCCCGGGACGACCAGGACCTCAGGGGCCCCCTGGAGCTTCAGGAGAGAAGGGAGTGCCAGTAAGTGCCTGCTCTAGGTTTGCACCTTATCTCTAGTACAAATATAAATATAGGCCTATCGAATAAGACCATCCTGTTTTACAGGGAGAGAAAGGTCCAATTGGTCCAGGTGGTCGCGACGGCATCCAAGGCCCAGTTGGTCTTCCAGGCCCTGCTGGACCTCCAGGTACTTCCGGAGAGGATGGAGACAAGGTCAGAGATCTCTTCATATCTCACCCTCAAATCATCACATTTATGTGTATGTTCTTGACAAATGCAAATTGTTTTTATAGGGGGAGGTTGGAGAGCCAGGCCAAAAAGGAGGTAAAGGATCCAAGGGAGAACATGTGAGTAAATAAGCTTTTAGCTTGTGAAATCGTAACTGAAATGTGAAGTGTTTGGTGGACATAATATCAATCTGTAATCAATTATTTGCATGTTTACAGGGTCCTCCTGGTCCCCCTGGCCCAATGGGTCCTGTTGGACAGCCTGGTGCAGCTGTAAGTGTGCTTTAATGCAAACATTCACAGTTGATCAGAAGGTTATATTGGCTTGTGATTGACCCCATTTCAAATCTCTTCTCAGGGCGCTGATGGTGAGACGGGTGCTCGGGGTCAACAAGGACCATTTGGTGCTAAGGGAGATGAAGGGACAAGAGGGTTCCCGGGTCCTCCAGGCCCCATCGGTCTGCAGGTACTGCATGCAGATTGTGTTTTATTTGCTCATACCCATTGAAATCTACATACTGGATGTCTTAGCTGTTTGTACTTCTTCACGTCTTTAGGGTTTGCCAGGCCCATCTGGAGAAAAAGGAGAGACGGGAGATGTCGGTCCATTGGTGAGTCTAAATGTTTTGATTTAAAGGCAGTAAGAGGTGCAAATTATGTGTATAATGCAACATATGATTTTTGATCACCCTAAGAATTAATATATATGAGCCAATGTTTTCTGGTTATGTATTTCTATAGGGTCCTCCTGGTCCCCCAGGTCCTCGTGGTCCAGCTGGTCCTAATGGTGCTGATGTAAGTACCTTAATTTGCACTATGAGTAATAATTTACAAATGATGGAAGTTCATTGTTATATGTTTTCTGATCACTAAGCAATGACGTTCTGGAATACTTTATTCGGATTGGCCAATCATGGCATTCTGTGGTTAGATTAGGCTTTTTGTTTTTCTTGTCTAAATGAATGCACATCTTAATTTTTCAGGGTCCTCAAGGTCCTCCAGGAGGTTTGGGTAATCCAGGTCCCATAGGAGAGAAGGCAAGTATAAAAGAGCTCAAATTCAACAAAGATGATGACTTTTATTGACAAGATCAGTCAATCTGATTAATGGCAGTGTGTTTGTATTGACAGGGTGAGCCTGGAGAATCCGGACCACCTGGTGTTGGTGGAGAGCCAGGAAAAATGGTCAGAATTTTAGTCTAAACATTTTTATTGTCCCCTGATGATCTTTTGAATAGATAGCTAACACCTGATTGTTTTGGTGGCAGGGCCCGAGAGGAGAGCGTGGTGAGAAGGGCGAGGCAGGGCAGCCGGGCACCTCGGGTCCTCCCGGTGGAAAGGGACCCGGTGGAGATGACGGACCCAAAGGAAACCCTGTATGTATCAAACATGACTTAGCTTTGAAATGAGAAACAGGTCTGTCTGTGACTCTTCAGCAGCTGATTTTTGTGTTTTTAAGGGTCCGGTTGGTTTCCCTGGTGATCCCGGGCCCCCTGGTGAAGTCGGACCCCGAGTGAGTAGAGCTGTCACTTATATAATTAAACATGATGCATGACCCATTCTTCATACATGTTCCTGGTCTTGTTGTATATGATTCATCAGTCAAAAACTTTTGACTTTCTTTCTGATCTTTGCAGGGCCAAGATGGTGCAAAGGGTGAGAGAGGAGAGGATGGAGAACAAGGAGAAGCTGTGAGTGATTATCCTCATATAGAGCACATCTTCCTCATACATATTTACAAGATGTTTTTTAGGATACACTGAACACTATTTTTGCATGGCTTTAGGGTTCACCTGGACCAACTGGTGAAAACGGACCACCTGGACCTCCAGGAAAGAGAGTAAGATCAACTTATTTTACAAAAGCCTAACAATTACAGCCGTTAATTTGTAGACTCTGTATTGTTGAATAATTATCATTAATGGTGTATTTTACTGTAATAAAGAGTAAGGTTTTTGACCCTACAGTCATAAGGGTCAAAAAAGATTGAATAAATTAAATGATTAAGTTTTCTATTGATGTATTATTTGCTAGGATAGGACAGCATTTGGCCGAGATACAACTATTTAAAAATCTTAGGGTGCAAAAAATATAAATATTGAGAAAATCCCCTTTAAGTTGTCAAATGAAGTCCTTAGTAATGCATATTACTAATATGAAATTAGGCTTTGATATATTTACTGTAGGAAATTTACTAATTTAGGGTCACATTTGGTTTACAAAATATATATATATATATTGAATGGAAAAAATGCATATTTCTTCATTTTTCAGGGTCCTGCAGGCACGAGGGGACCGGAGGGTCGTCAGGGAGAGAAGGGAAGCAAGGTAAGACTATGTAAATGACAGGAAATAGCTGCAACAAAGAAGAAGGCTTTCTGTAGTTTTTTGTCCTCATGTAACATGTTTTTTAGGGTGATTCAGGAGCCCTTGGACCTCCAGGAAAGACTGGCCCCGTGGGGCCACAGGGTCAACCAGGGAAACCAGGAACTGAGGGTCTGAGAGGGTTACCTGGGACAGTGGTATGATATTGGAATTGTGTTTATCAAATGTAATGTAGTGTTCATCAAAATGATCTTCTGAACACTGATAACTTTATTCAGGGTGAGCAAGGCTCTCCAGGTGCTGCTGGCCAGAAGGGACCTCCCGGACCATTGGTAAGACCCTCTGTATTACAGTATTACAGTAAAGACACTTCTTATGGAGGTGAAAGTTAGAGGGAAATACTTTGTGAAGAAGAGTATCGCTGCACACAAGCACATTATAACCCATGTGTCTGCAACAAATCAAGTTACAATTTCCTCAGAATGGAGAGCATCATAAATCAGGTCAACAACAGTTCACAGGTGAAACATTGTTATATCACAATCAGTATTCAATAATTAATGACAATCTTAATCAATTAATATAACAGATTAATATATGTTTCTCAACAGACAGATCTCTGGTTATGTTGTGATGGTCTTTTCTCGTTGTTTTTGTTAGTAAATGTGTGGTTATATTCTTCTTTTCTAAAAGACATGCTGCGTTATCGAATATACAGTAGTGGATTGAGTTTTTTAATATATAGGTATTAATACTGATTCTGAAGTATTTGTACAGTTTCATGAGGTATGTGTATATATTATGTTTCCCCTCTTCTCACAGGGTCCTCCAGGTTTGGCAGGTCTTCGTGGTGACCCCGGTGCTAAGGGAGAGAAGGGACATCCAGGTATGCTCGGTCTGATTGGGCCTCCAGGAGAACAAGGAGAGAAGGGAGACCGAGGCATGCCGGGACCCCAGGGATCTTTAGGAGCCAAAGGAGAAACGGTATGAGATGTCGACCTATTCTCATCAGAGTCTGACCATATGTGTTACCATTCAAGATTTTTTAACTATTTTGTTCATCAAGTATGCCTTAAATTGATCAGTAAAGACATTTATTTTCAGTTTCAGAATCCTGAGAAATAAAATATACCCTAGTTTCCGCAAAACATATGAAGCAGCACATCTGTTTTCTACATTGATAATAATCAGAAATGCTTGAGCAGCAAATCAGCGTATTAGAATGATTTCTGAGGGATCAGCAATTCTGCTGTCACCACAGAAATAAAATACTTTTTTCAAGTATTATAAAGTTTAAACTGTTAAATTCAATTATAGTATCTTCAACAATATTTCTGTATTTTTGAGAGACTTCTTACAAAAACATTAAAACATCCGTTCAACATATCCTGTTTCATATAATCAAAAATTATAATTTTTTTATTTATGGATGTGTTATATTTCAGGGTATGTCCGGAGGAACTGGTCCTCTGGGTCCTGCAGGTCCTGCTGGTATGCCTGTGAGTAAACTTTCTTTACCATTTCAATTTATCACATTACATTTTGTGGAGATGTGTCTTAGGTACTTTAATGGCACTTATACTGTAAAGTTTAATACTTTGTTAAACCTTTTATAAAATTGTGAAACTTTAAGTACTCAACTTGAGCTCCAAAGCACCAAATATATCATCGTAATGGGTTAAAGCTGATGTGATGTTTCTCACAGGGTCCGAGGGGTATCAAAGGAGCTAAAGGTGCCACTGTGAGTATTCCTTCTTGAAATAGTTGTACTTGACATTAAATGTGTTATGAGTGTGAAGAGCATCTCATGAGCCATAGAACGGAAATGTTAAATAAAATAGATCACATTTCCCCTAATATTGTCTGTCTGGTCTCTGTGGTACAGGGTGGAGCTGGTCCTAAAGGAGAAAAAGGTGTACAAGGACCAGCAGGACTACCTGTGAGTTATATCTGTTATCTACAGTTCAAAACACACTATTATTATTAGCCAGTGAAATATTTTTAGTTGAAAAAACTTCATTTAAGCATTAATCATTGAAGACAAAATAAAAGGAGATTAGCAAATCCCAGAGATCCTTTATCCAGTTTTTTTTGTGTTTAATCCGTTTATTAAACTTTTATAATAATAGAACAATAAAGATACAGGAAATAGAGACAAATCCCAAAGTTTTCCCAACCCTACCCACAACCCCAACACTGAATTTTACAAACCAGCAGAAAAACAATAAAAAACAACTCTCACGTAAAATAGGTTTAGGAGCAAAATAAATAACAGAATCACCCGAGTACATTTTACACATGTGCATTAGCAAACAAAACCTAAAAAACAAAAATGATGTAGATATATATTGTGCACATTTGAATACTCAATACGATTTTTCTCAAAATCAAGCACCAATCACAAGGGCATCCTAGATTAACTGACTACAGAATAAGGATTCACATTAACAAAAAAAATTATAATAAAAGGGTCCCAGGTTTCAGAAAAATGCCAGTATCATTATCATTTATAATGTATTTATAAGAATGGAACTCATAAATTCTCCTTTGTCATTAGGGACCCCCTGGTGATGTCATCCAGCCGCTGCCCATTCAGATCCCGAAGAAGTCCAAGCGCTCCATCGACGGCAGTAAGATGCTCTCTGACACTGACGCTGAGGCCGCCGATGCCACGGGCACAGAGTTCCTGACCGGTACCGAAGGAACGGAGGAGATCTTCGGCTCGCTCAATTCCCTGCGGCAGGAGATCGAGAGCATGCGCTTCCCGCTGGGAACCCAGGAGAGCCCGGCCCGCACCTGCCAGGACCTGCACCTCAGCCAACCAGACCTGAAAGACGGTACGATCGCCACGGTTACTGTGTGACTGACACATTCTGTAAACCAATGGCGAGCCGTTTCTCATTCGAATCACTCTTGTTCTTTTATTCAGGCGAGTACTGGATCGATCCAAACCAGGGCTGCGCTCGCGACTCTTTCAAGGTGTACTGTAACTTCACTGCTGGAGGAGAGACGTGCTTGTATCCCAGCAAAGCTGTGGAACATGTAAGGACTCGCTGTCGTTCGCTTTTATATGTTTGTGTTACTGAAACATCCTTACATTTCTGAAATGGTCTGAATTTATGTGTCCTAAATTCTGCCACAGGTGCAGATGAACACTTGGTCAAAGGAGAAGCCTGGGTCCTGGTTTAGTGATTTTGCAAAGGGCAGCAAGGTGAGTTTATCGCCTCAAAATCATCTCTTTGATTCGTATGTTCCATTTAGTAAAGTAATATGCATAAATGAACCAAACGCTTTATTTTAAACTGATACTTCACCCATCATCTTTTACACATATTTTGAGAAGTGTGTGTAACCGAACAGTTTCTTGACAACAAAATGATGGCAGAATAGTTTTATGTGAGCTGTCCATTTACAGCACACTCACATTGAGTGTTCAGAAGTCGTTTTAATGAATTCAATGTGAATGAAATTATATTACAGTGTCAAGATAAAAATATTGTGAATGATGAATGAATATTGTCCTTCATGTTGTAGTTTTCATACGTTGATTTGAGAGGAGAGGCTGTGGGTATTGTCCAGCTGGGATTCCTGCGGTTGCTCAGCGTTCAGGCCCGTCAGAACCTGACCTATCACTGCCAGCGGTCCGTGGCCTGGGCGGACCTCACGACCGACAGCGGCTACGAGAGGGCATTACACTTCAAGGGTGCTGACGATGAAGAGCTGAGCTACGAGACCAGCCCCTACATCAAAGCCCTCGTCGACGGCTGCTCTGTAAGTGACCTCATCATGATTAACACTAACTGACTGCAGCGTGTTTGTGTGCTAAATACAGGCTAGCGGAAGTTTACTGTATATAAGCATATAAGCTGTATATAAGTCATAAAAATAATATTTTTTTACATTAGTTATATATTATATGTACATTAAATTACAGTCATTTAATGTAACCTTTTTAACATTTGCAGTCGGTAACTTTAATGTTTTTTAAGCTCTTTTGCTCATACAGTACAATTTGTTTATTTGCCACTATCCTAGGTTTTGCTCATTTGTCAGAATTTTTTACTCAAATGAAATACAATAAAATGTATTATGCTTCCTTATTCTTTTATATATTTTAATATGTACAAGTCAGAATAAGCATGTTGAATTTTTTTGCATAAATGTTGTGTTACACTGAATGACAATGTAACATTGTTTCAACTAAATGTTGACATTTTATTCTTCAAAAACTTACTTCGCTTAACATTTAATGTGCTTTCTATGGACATAAAATCACCTTTGATGTCTTTGACCCACATGTAAATATTTTTAAAATATTTACTGTATGTTTGTAAATTTATATATATATTTATATATACAGTACACGTGTAAACAAAAACTTTTCTTTGGGATGCGATTAATTGCAGTTAATAGTTTGAAAGCACTAAAAAAAAAAGTGTTATTATTAAAAACCATACACATCTTTTTTCCATAATATCTGTCCCTAAATATGTTTGGTCCTCTTCCCTGCAGTATCGTAAAGGCCTGGACAGGACAGTGCTGGAGGTGAACACTCCTCAGGTGGAGCAGCTCCCTCTGCTGGACATCAGGATCTCAGACTTTGGGGAGGACAATCAGAAATTTGGTTTTGAAGTTGGACCTGTCTGTTTCCTGGGATAAACACACGTGCTGAGGGCGAAGGGGAATACAATCACGATACAATCAAACACACACACATTAATCACACACTCAAAACCTAGACAGAAATATCACCGCATAGAGATGTGCCCACACTAATAAAGACATTTGAAATCACATGTAACAAGTGGGATTCACACACACACACACACATGCACATGCACACACACGCCCAGGGAAAAACACTCCCAGCAACGGAGGAGAAAAGAGCCATTCTCGCAGGAGAGAGGAGAGAAGATGTTCTGTGATGGCGCAGATACTGCTGGCCTAAAGCAGAAGAACCTCCCGTTCGGGCCCCCCCTCTCTCTCACAGATCCCCTCCCCACTGTTCCTCTTCTGAGACGCTCCACGCCTGACCCAAGCCCCGCCCCTTCCTCCCTCACCTTCTAGAATAGAGTTCTAGAGGTGCAACATTTAAACGGAGGAACGGAAGCCGAGCGCCAAAGTTCCATTAGAACCATTTCAAATCTCACCAGCGACGTCATCATCGTATACAAGGAAAAGCCATTAACAGTGTAAAATTGTGTTGAATTTGATATTGTTGTACATTTATTATAGAATGATAAAAATCTGTAAGAATTTTCGATATATATATTTTTTCCTTGTTGTTCATGCCGTGAACACGCTGCCAATTTACCAGTCCAGTATTTTTGGTGAACTTATATACGCTGGTTGTTTCATTTCAAATTGCTATTTTGACCCACAGCCATCCCATGGGTTTGTGACCTTTGACCTTTCGTGTGGACAGCGTCCAGGCTGGAATCGTGCATGAGAACCATTTGTACAGAAATAATATTTTATTGTATTTATTTTGTGAAACAAACAGGTGCTCACAAGAAATCCACCAACACTTGCAGTACAACATAATGTGGTATTCATCTGTAATTACTTCCTGTAGTTTTTCTTCTTCCATCTATTAAATATGTAAATTAAACCCCAGCAAATCTGCCTTCTCTGTATGATATATATACTGGTGATAGCAGATCATGTGCATTATTTGTATGCGTTTACATCGCAGCGTGAGGTTTAGGAGAGGTGAACTGTCTCAGACAGCAGTGGAGAAGGGACAGGAAGAGGAAGAGAGGGAAGGAAACTGATGGTGGTTTGTTTTTTATGTATATGTTTTGTTTCTTTTTTTTAAAACATGGCGAGGGGAATGAAAAGCTATAAAAAATGATTTGTGAATTAAAAGTTGTTTGTGTGGTTTCCTCACAAGACAAACACCTGTCTTTATAAAATATGGTGCTAAAAACGTGTTTTATGTAAGTACTTCAGAATCCGTTTGTGTAATATATAATCTATTTAAAGAGCTGTTGGACTCCTTTGTTGTTATTTTCTGCGTTTGTTTCCTGTTTGCTCATATTTCTGAACCAAACTCCCACTTTTCTCTTGTGTCTCAGAAGAACCACGACATGTCATCTGGCCACTTTCATTCAAACGATTACTAAAAAGCTTTATATGATGAATTCTGTCTCACTCTATAGTCTTGAAATGTTAACTGTTTTAACTCTTTGGCTTGATGTTGTTTGGTCCAAACGTTCCCATTAAACCACACATCAACACATTTCCTCCTGTGTCAACTCAGTCGTTTTTTTTAGAAGTTTAAAATATTCACATTTTAATTGTATTAATCTAGAATTTTAAATTCCATTTGCTACATTGTATACAATATTTTACAGCAATCAAATGTAATTTATACAACTTGACGAAGATGAAGGAAGGCACAGAGTCGGTGATCGGTTTACTCTCATTCAACAGTTTTCAGCCGATGAAGAGTCCTCCTGCATCAATAGAAGAGAAAACTGCATGTCAGAACAAAACACACTTGAGAATGAAAGCACACGTTCAGCAGGAGATCAGGCGTCTTACCAGCCACCTCAATGCTGACTCCAGTAATATATCGACTGTCATCAGAAGCCAGAAAGGCACATGCATCAGCTACTTCTGCACAGACGAGAATATTTATATATAATCATACATCAAATCTAAAGGCATTATTGTGATAGAGGTTTGTTCATGAAAAGATGTTTACCTGCAGGCTCTCCCATTCTTCCCATTGGAATGATGGCTGTGAGCTGCAAACAATCACCACAAATAGATCAGTCACAATAACAGAGGATTCAGTGTGGCAAGCTGTCTAAAATATGTCAATTTTAGGATCCTATACTGAAGTTCAAAGTTGTTTTAAAATCTACAAAACATTTAAAGAACTCATTCGTACTTTCTCGATGACTTTCTCAGGTACTTTATCTGTCATGGGTGAAGTGATGAACCCGGGCAGGACACAGTTACAGCGAATGCCAAATCTACACGACAAGACATTATTATCATCATATAAAATTATTACTGCTGTCAAACAATTAATCCTGATTAATCGCATCCAAAATAAAAGTTTTTGTTTACGTAATATATATGTAGTGTGCATATTTATTATATAAACACACAGAGTATACTCTAAAAATATTTACATTTATATATATATATAAACATGTTTAAGAATCGCAGGCGTGTAAATGTTATAGTGTGTGTGTGATGTTGAAACGCTCACACACTTGCTCAGCTCTTTGGCAGCGGTTCGAGTGAGTCCCTCCACACCGGCTTTAGAAGCAGAGTAGTTCACCTGCCCGATATTACCAACCTACACACACAGACACTTCAGTAATAATACACAACTCACGCTCTGAGAACCGTCTGTGGTGTACAACTGTTAAATATGCACTATTATAAAACAGTGAGCAAATGAGTATAATGTTGCTGTAAAGACCTTGCCCACGATGCTGCCCACAGTGATGATGGAGCCCTTCACAGCTCCTGCAGAAACTAAAGCCTTCGAGACGGCCTGAGTCACGAGAAACGTGCCCTGAAACACATCAGCACACGCTCAAGATTACTTATGAAACACTATGAAAAGGAGACAACCTGATGGGAAACACTACACACACACACACACACACACCACTGTTCAAAACTTACATCTTCAAAGAAATTCATACTATATTCAGGACTGGATGCATTAAATCGATCTCTTTTCAATAAATGCAGCTATTTTGAACGTTTTATTCATAAATCAATCATAAAAAATGTATCTCAGTTTCAACAAACATAATGATCAGCGCAAATGTTTTCAACACTGATAATATTAATAACAGTTTCTTAAGCAGCAGATCAAGGATCATGTGACACTGAAGACTGGAGTAATGATGCTGAAAATTCTGCTTCGATCAGAAATAATAAACATTTTAATATATATTCACACAGAAATGTGTCATTTTAAATTGTAAAAATATTTCACAATACTACAATTTTTACTGTATTTTTGATCAAATAAATGCAGTCTTTGTGAGCAGAAGAGATACATGTATACTTAATGTTAGTGAGTATATGTATATATATATATATATATACACATATAATACACATATATTATGAAAATGAAAACTTATTTTGGATGTGATTAATCGTTTAACCTCACTGTTTTTTCTCCTATCACCTTTGGCTCTCAGACTGCAAAACCCAGATCAAACCCAGACCATCCTTATCGCTTCTTAAAGTGACATGTTCAAAATTAAACACTACAGTTAGACTCTGGACTGCAGTACCTTCAGATTGACCTCAATGACTTTATCAAAATCCTCTTCTTCCATCTTGAGAAGGAAATCATCTTGCGTGATCCCGGCTGCATTTACACACACAGATGGCGGCTGGAAATAACGGCGCTGCAGGAAAACAAGAATAAACACATGAACTTTGTTTTATTATTTGACCCCTCAGAGCTCCAGAAGAGCCTGCTAACACGTCCCTCACACCTGTATACTGGTCACTAGCTTCTCCACACTGTCCTTTGATGACACGTCCACCCCCAGGGCCATGTGCTCCTGATCTCTGAGGTCATGTGACAGCAGCTCCAGCGTCTGATTGGCTGATTCCTGATTGCGGTCAGCCACCACAACAGAAGCTCCTTCAGAGGCGAACCTCTGACACACAGCCCTGCCGATGCCACTGCCACCTCCTGAAACACAACAAACCACCATCAACAAACAAACAAAAAACTTCAACACCTTTAAAAAAATCTAAACGACACGTACCCTAAATAATACATGATGCTACACTGCAAAATGCATTCTTAATTCATAAGACTAAAAAAAAAAGCTTAAGCATTTTATGTATTCTTCTGTTTAATATATAAATACCGAGAATAATATTGTGGCTGTCGCTTTAAATACTGCATTCGTTTTTACGGCCAACCTTCAGCATGATCTACAAACTGTTTCACGAGCACTGAAAGCGATATGACTTGTAGACAGAAGTGTCTAACTTTAAAATGTTATTATGACTTTAAAGACATAATGTACAGGTAAACATTAAGACAAATGACACGTATTTAAATCTCACCCGTCACTAGTGTCAGTCTGGAGATGAGTCGAGAGGGCGCCGCCATGTTGGTTCAGAGTGTGCTGCAGTAGCGGGTGTTGTCCACGAGAGGGAGACAGAACTATATTTTACATATTTACAGTCACGACCGCTTGACTTCCAAAGTCATGAATGGGACAAAACTGTGAGGATAAAATGAATATGCTTACATTTCTTTCACTCAACAACTTTACCTTTATCTTGGATGAGTTAAACTGAATGCAAAACTTGATGCAAACACTGTATAAATGGCCTCATTTCATTTTAAGGCTAAAATAATTCATTTCTGTTCTGTTATCTATCTTTAACGGAAATAAACTGCCTTGTACATATTACACGACTTTGATAGATGTTTTTGTGTTTTTCGTAAAACTTTATCTATTGAAGAATATTTAACGCAGTGAAATAAGATTGCTAAAATAATTAAGAATTGCATTGGCCTGTTTTACTTGATCTGAACCGTAAAGCATGCGATTACTGTCGTAAAAAAAATAATAATAAAAATTAAAATAGCTTATTTTCACATTTAAAAAAACACATTTAAGAGAGCAGAGAAAATATGATTATATTATTATTCTGATAAATCACCACCGGAATAATTTACAAATCTCCAGCAATACCGCAACTGACCACCAGAGGACGTACAACAGAGAAACAAAACAAACGAGTTCAAATATACAAATATCAATATATAAATAATCCAAGGAACCCTTATAATATGTATATATATATATATATATATTATACATTTCTTATATGGATTTTTATAACAATGTAATTTTATAACGATTTATTAAAATATTTTAAAATAAAATGTAAAAAAAAAAAGAAAAAGTATAACAGTTATATTTGTATTCAAGTTATACTACGATGTACAAAAATTATAACTATAGATCATATTTATTTTGCATATAACTTCTATGCCATCTTTTGTATATAATTTGCTTGCTTTCTTAAATCTTAAACTACTAAAAAGCAAACTTGAGTTGTGTTAATTAAAAAAAATAATTTTTCCTAGCACAAATACATGTCCTGTACAGAGCACATTCAAGGGCTTTTCAGAGATACCAAATGATTGGATGTTTCATCAAGACCACTCCCTTAAAATATGGCTGACATTAACTCAGTGACACTTATGGAAATACGATAATATTTTGTAATTATCATTTTAATCTGTCTAATTAAAAAAAAAAAAAAAAGCATGTTTATTCTGCATTTTGGGAGACATAAATTAATAGGGAAAGAAATCATATTTCAATATTTTATGAAATATTATATATTATGAGAATCTTGGCAATTATTACTCCCATTATTACATTTCATTTTCATTACACTTGGCCCCAAAAATTACATTTAATTTATAGATGCATTGTATATATATATATGAATCTTGAAAACTAGAAATGTACGTTAGATTATAAAAACCCAATGTTTTTGCCTATTCATGCTCACTCATGTCTGTTCTCAACCGAGGACAGAGCATACCTTATGGATGAAATATCCTGTAAATTATTTTTTAATGCTCTAAACAATGTAAAGACATAAATAAACTTTTTTCTTCCTAAAAGCTTTTTCTCAGGTCTTCAGAGGTTATGGCGTGGTAAGAGCCTGAACAGTGAGGACTGAGCGAGCTCTGCTCTGCACCTGTGCTCTGAAACACAAACCAGCGCCGGAGCGTCCGGGGAAATGAAGACAACAATTAACCACAGTCCCACGAGGCCGAGTGTCTTTCTGCAGCTTTTCCATCTCAAACCATCACTTAACACCATTTGATTACAAATAAAACATCAATGAATCCCTACAGACATGCGTGTTGTCACAGACACCTCTTGGATCGTTTATTGCCATTTTGAGGCATATAGTTTGCATATTTTTTCTGTCTGTCTCTATGTTTTGTTTGGAGCTGTGGTTTTGACATGTAAATAAGCCAGAGGCAATCATGCATAGGTTAAGGTAAGCCTTTATTAAAATGAGCAATAATACACAACTAGGAGGAAATAAAAGATTTACATACACAGGTTGTTGATGTAATGGTTCAATCCTTAACATCATAAAATAATTTCAGCTCTCAATGAAGGGCAAGAGATGTAAAACCTGGGGAAGAACAAGAAAAGTGTTTACATTATCAGAGGTTTATTATTATTTTAGGAGCAGCAGCGGTGGAGGTTTACCTCTGTGCTGTTTCTTGCAGCGCCAGTACACAGCAGAAAGAGCCACAACGAGACCGATCAAGAGAAGAGAGCAGCCCACAGCTAACTTTATGCTTCTGGTGTGGAGAGAGGTTGAGTCTGAGCGTGGGAACAGTGACAGACATGAATAACTTGTTTTAACAGTACATGCAAATCTATAAACCAGCAGTGCAAGAAAAACACCTGGACATCACGACTCAGAATGAACTTCTCCAGCATGATTTCAGAAGAACTAGTACTTCATGAACACAGACATACAGCAGTGTCTGAAACTAAGATGTGGCGTCGTATTTGAGAAAAAAGAGGAAGTGATGGAAACTTTGGATCAGACCACATTTTTTTGGGTAATGGACAAAATACCATCTCATTTTCAGTTTTATTTTAATATTATTTATTACTGTTAAAATTATTTTATTAATATTTATGAATATCTTCTATTTTTGTATTCAGTTTTTTTGTAATTATGTAAATTTTTGCAATTTTGTTTGACCACATTTGTTGGACCATGGACAAAATACCTGCTCAGTTATTTTAATATTATTTGTATATTTTTATTCATTATTTAAATTAGCCTTTATCTTTTTATATTTTCATTATTATTTTAATTTTAGTTACATCTTTAGTGATTTTGTTATTGCTTTTAAAGTTCCATTGGTATTTTAATATTATTTAAATACTAGAATATTTTCATTAATATTTATTTATATTATTATTATTATTATTATTAATTAATGCATTTCTGGTGTTTATTTTTTTATTTAGTTTAGTTTTGATTTTTAAATAATGTTGTTTAGCAAAACATCTGATGATGGACAAAATACCTGTTACTTAATATTATTTAAATACTGCAATATTACTATGAATATTTTACACATTGTTAATAATAATAATAATAATAATATTTAATAGTTTTTATGTATTTCCCATTTTTATTTAGTTTAATTATTAATAGAGTTTTGCATCAGACCGCATTTAATAAGTCATGGAAAAAATATCTGCTGTTTTAATATTTATATAAAATTTTTATGCATATAGTTATGCATATTTTATATTATTTCTTAGTAATTCTGTTATGCATCAGACAACATCTGTTGAATCACAGACACAATGCCTCTTCAGTTCCAGAGTTAAATTTAAGTTAAGTTAAGTTAAGTTAAAATTTATTATTTTTAAATTTTTTAACTTCTATTATATAAATGTTTAGTAATGTTGTTAAGGGCCTTTGTAAGTTTTATTAGTTTTTATATACATTACCTTTTAATTTTTCCATGCACTCTTAATATTTTATTTCAGCCTGGATTTAACACTTTTATTTAACAGTAGTAACCCTGGTCACTTCTTCAGCAAGAATCAGATGTGAAATAGTCACATCCTACCACTTATGTCAGGGTACCTCCAGCTGCTATTTAATGGCGCTTTTCCACTACACAGTACCAGCTCGCCTCGGCTCGACTCGGCTCTGTTTGGTTTTCCACTGTGTAAAA
>JAUCNO010001174.1:1611007-1624776 GCA_032353835.1 Enteromius viviparus | reverse complement strand
ACAGACGTGTTCTAGAGTTTGACCGAATAGAAGAAGATTTGACTTACTCCCATTTTGAGTCCTTCGGACCCGCCATCGTCGCAGTTGCTGTCTTGCATCGTGTCGGACTGTGATCGCTCCTGTACAGCTGTATTCACAATAACTGAATATTCGGTTAATCGGGTTAATTCTTCAAAAAACTGACAGAAATGTGTCGAGCTAAGACAACTCAGCAGCTTACTTTCGCTTTCGCGTGCTAGGCGTCACGACGCTGAGCTGCGCTCCCGTGCGCGTCCGCGTCCTCATTTGACACCAACTGCTAACCATTGTTTGGTATAAAATATCGAAGTATTAATTTTTATTTTTAATTTCAATTTGTTTGGAACTGTTAAACTTAGGTAAAGTTTCACTAAAACTACGAATTAATTCAATTTCTTGTGTCTTCGCTGAACCAAATAGGGGGAAAAAGACTTGTTTGTCTTGAAAAACAAAACAAAACAAAAAACAGTCAAGAGCCTTTAACCAGAGACTGGTGCAGCAAGGCATGTGCTGTAACACCAACTACAACATTTAATATTGTTATACCACTCTGCATTAGTATACACGGGCAATGATGTAAAAGGATTTATATTAAAATAAAAAGTGTAATATTGTTTTAAATTGTTTTTGTTATTCCTCATAATTTTTTTTAAAGTTTAAATTCATTGACATATTGTTTCTTGTTTTTATAAACCAAAAATAAACACATTTCCCCCTGATTAACTAAATCAGCTTTACAACTAAAATGACACATTAAAAGACAAATTACTTTCTCCCTAAATACTAATAATTGTAATTTTTTAGTTTTGCCACTATCCTAGGTTTTGCCCACTTGTCAGTAAATTTTTTTAACTCTTATAAATAAAAATAAAATTAAATACGCTTCTTTATTTATGTTTTTTACATGTACAAGTCAGAATGAACACGTCATTTGAATTGTTTACATATATATTGTGTTACACTGAATGACAATGTAAGATTATTTCAGCCAAATTTTGACATTTTATTCTCCAAAAATGTATTTGAAACCTTAAAAGACACTTTACTTACATGTAATGTGCTTTCCATGGACATAACATCCCTTTTGTTAATTTCTTTAAATTCACATAGAGTTGTATAAATATATCAGTAATGTTTTTAATTTTTTAAAAATTAAACAAATTACTAAGATACTTACTTGAAAATATATCCATGTTATATTGTCTTATTGTGTTTCAAATTAAGTGAAAGTTTTGAGGCACAAAGAAAAGTAAATCAATCAAGAATCACATATTGAGGCACAGAAAAGTGTTGAAACAATCCCCAGTCTCCTGTATGCAGAATTTTCTGTCCTTCTTGACCAAAATTCCAACAATAAACAGCAAAAACCAGAAAGCATGAGAAGTCGTACTCTTATCTGTCACCTTAGATATCAGTTCATGTCTGAGCAGGCCTGTACCACAGAAAAATGCTCATATAGCCCAACTTCCATGTCTTCTGTATGCTGAATTTCTGAGTAATGCAAGTTTTTAGTTTTGTTTTATAATGCATATTTTCACTGTATATTTTAACTGTATGAAGCACAGAACAAAGTATATTTATGAACATCATCGTGCATGGTCCGCAATAACATTTTACACAATATTTTAGTATTTTTTTGCAAAGAATATCAAATGATTTTTTGATAGATTACTAAAATTAACACAAAAAATATGCTTTTGGCCATTTTTAATGATTTTGTTCACAGTACAAAATTCATGAGAAAACTACAATAGGTACAATGTTGGCACTTAAGCCAAGGTCTGTAGAACAGGCAGTTTGTTGCCAGGAATCAACTGTCTCTCCGCACCCTTCTCCGATACAATGGCAAGATGCACAACGCCGCCACTCACATTGTCTCTGCTCATAGCTAAGGAAAGAGCTGAGGAAAAATAATGGATAAAATGTAAATAATTCTGCGTTACTGAAGCAAAAAGCACAACATAAACGAAACAGAGAAGGATTGAAGGAAAGGGAGTGAGTGCAGCAGCCAATGCACAAAATAAACTTTACAATTGTCCATACCATTAGTTGTAAAAGTGAGACACTCTTCTCTGGTCATATCAGGCTTGAATTTGGCATCTGCATAGCCATAGATAAAGGTGCTACCAGAACCACCAATAGTAAACTCCTGTTCTACAATCATGCCTCCAAGAGACACCTGGAACACCTTTAAAAAAAGAAATTAAATTCCCATTTTATTTTAGAATTGTATTGAAAACCCTCTATATGAAAAGAAAAATGACATTACACACCTGAGGGCCCTTTTTGCGATCCCAACCAGCCACAATAAACCCTGCACTGAGTTCATCTCGATGGGTGTAGCAGAAGCTCCTCATGATGGATGCAGCAGATTTGACCAAAGGGGGTTCCTCCATTTGCATGCTAAAACAAATGTTTCAGTAGCTCTGAATGTAAAGTAAGCATAGTCTATACACTGACTGTCAATATGGGAATGTTTATGCTCTTTTCTCTTTTATTAAGGATAGTAATGCAGCTGCAAAAGTTGAGCTGAAAGCAAAGATGCATGCTGACCTGTGAAATCCGAGCTGATGGATGACCGCATTTGTGACTGCCTGAGCATCAGCCAGTGATCCAGCCATACAGCAGAATATCTTGTCATGGACCTGGATGACTTTGTTGATCACCCTTGATGATACGTATTCTCTGAAAAGAGAAAAATATTAGACAAGTGGTTCATGTGAAATGGTTTAAAGAAAGAAGGAGCACTTACTCTCCCATTGAGGCCCTTGAATCAGATCCGATCACGACTCCTCCGTCATATCTCACTGCTATGATGGTTGTCTATAATGTATTTCAATAAGATATCAACACATTATTAGTATGTGAAGGCCTTACAATCCTGCTGAAAACAAACAAACAAACAAAAACAATAAAAACCATCACTAAATGGTTTCCACTACCATACCATAACAAAACATCACCTTTTAACCCTCAAAATATTAAAAAGTGCTATCTATAGTGTGTTTTGGCACATATTCCATTAGGATTAAGTGGTTTTAAAAAAGACACTAATAAAAAACGACCATTTCCAGCGTACAGTACAGTTGCCATTAAAACCCAACACAAGTCCCATTATAAGCACTAAGACCACTGCATATGCTGTGATAGT
The DNA here is from genome assembly GCA_032353835.1 of Enteromius viviparus. Taxonomy (NCBI): domain Eukaryota; kingdom Metazoa; phylum Chordata; class Actinopteri; order Cypriniformes; family Cyprinidae; genus Enteromius; species Enteromius viviparus. The sequence continues at coordinate 1,621,607 of JAUCNO010001174.1, read as the reverse complement.
GTGTTTTCTTGAGCAGGGGAGTCAGACATGGCCGTGCATATTATGCTTTCGCTTTCAATTCGCGTTCGGTAAAACTAGAAAAACGTAAATAATATGTTATTTACACACGAGATTTGATAGTTAGGTTTTACATTTGAATATAATACATGAATACATGATACAGGGCTGATTAAAGTTGAGCGACACTTGTCGAAACTCGTCTTCACTGCAACTCTGATGTCGCGTGGATTTCAAATCATTTCTCTTACCCCTGTGCTGACTTTCGAAGACCTCCATTCGCCATTTCCACCCATTTCATTCATTTTTGCCGTTCTTTAAGGCTTTTCACCGTCGACGTTGCAACTTCCGAGATCTGTTCTGAGGTTTTGGGGAGCAGTGACGAACTTCCTTACAGCGCGTGCGCCTCAATTCGGTTTGACATCACTTCAGTCGGGATAATCAGACGCGCTGCGAAAAGTGAAAATGTCTTCTCCCTGCGTGCTCGAGCTTGGTAGCGGTGGCTTCAGTTTTGAAAACTGTATCAGGTAGGTGTTACAAAATATTGATCGAATTCCTAGGCTTTAAACATTAGTTATTATTGATATTGTTGATGTTCTCTTTTGTTCAAGTTGTGTAAAATGAAGCTAAACGAAAGTGAAAGGATATTGCATGAAGTATTGTTTAAAAAGGGAAGTCTTATATTTAACAAGTGAATTCAGAAATGAAGAGATAATTCTATCTGCCTTCACATTAAAAAACAACAATTTAGCATGCTGAATTGTGAACCTGCAGAATAGGCAATAAGATAGTGTCTGTTGTCAACAGAAACTCAAGGCTTCAGGCCTCTGGGGAGAAGAGCACTAATTTGAAGTTTAAAAAAACTGGAACAACAATTGCTGGAGTCATTTTTAAGGTATGACAGCTTTGCATAATGTTATAATAATTCACCACAGTTACACGTAACTAGTGTTTTCTGTATCTGTGCCTCTTTTCTGCTCAGGACGGTGTGATTCTTGGTGCAGATACAAGGGCAACATCTGGAGAGGTTGTGGCAGATAAAAACTGCAGCAAAATTCACTACATAGCCCCGAATATTTAGTAAGTAGGCTACTCTTGTCGTTTTTTCCATCAGAGACTTGTGTTTCCATCAGATGCAGCACATTAAAATATTCTAATGTAACTCTTGCAGTTGTTGTGGTGCTGGCACTGCTGCTGATACAGAGAAAACGACAGATATGCTGCGCTCCAATCTGGCGCTCCAGATCCTCGCCATGGGCCGCAACCCACGCCTCATCATGGCCAGTCGCATTTTGCAGGATTTTCTTTTCAGGTAGAATCATTGATTGTGGCAAAGAAGTGGTGAAATGTTTGCTTAAGGTTTTCTCAGAGCATAGTTATTCCACTATGTATATACTAATGTATATAACATTATGGACCATTTACATTACTAACAGTACACTTTCTGATCCAATGGCTGCTTAGAAAGTTGACATCTTTTTTTAACACCATTTTTACTTTTGTGGAGTATCATAAAAACACTATAATTTTTCCTTTGCTTATAGGAGCAAATGGGAATGCAAAATTTATTTTTTTTAGCTTCTGTTAACAACAATTTGAAAGTGTATACCCGAATTTGATCACTTCTGCTTTTAAACCAGCTATGAAGAAATCAAAATGATCTAATCAAAGATAAAGAAATAAAAACAAGGCCTTGGATGAGAGCACTTTCTTTATACGAACAAACAGTGCTAATGAAGCCTTTTCGCATGAGGTGGAAGTTATTAGCGTTGGGTGAAACTGTTTTTGCATTCACATTTCATCATTTATTAGAAACACTCGTTAAATAGTTGTCTGTAGTTGCTACTGTAAGATTGTTTTTTGATGAAAATTAACTAGCTACTTAAAAATTGTGTTGGTAAAAAATGTATTAACTTATTATAAAGATAATTTTTTTGGTCCTTTAAAATATAGGCACCATGGCAAAATCAGCGCTATGCTTCTGTTAGGTGGTGTCGACTGCACAGGACCTCATATCTTTACTGTTGGCCCCTATGGTTCCGTCAACAAAGCTCCATTTGCAACAATGGGTTGGTATCTCCGATACAATCTCATGACCAGTTCGTACCTATTTATATGACGTGGCAAATTCGTACAACCTCACTGGTTCGTACAATGATTTGTCTAAACCCCAGTGAAGGGTAGGTTTTGGGGCAGGGTTAGGTGTAGGTCATTCATTCAAATTCATATGAATTTGCAGCTCATAAAATACGTACGATTAGCAAAAATCATATGAATTTGTATGAGTGAGGTTAGGGTTAGGGTTAGAATTTGTATAGCCCCCTAGTAAATATGTAAGAATTGCAGTGAGATCGGGCTTGTATCTCATGTTAATTTCACCATGTATCTATTATTCATAAGATGTTTAGACAACAGGCATAACATTTTCAATTTGAATAAACTTAAAAGAAAGTCAACTTCTAGTTAACTGTATTTGTTTTGGAGAGACATGTTGATAAAATGCTGTGCAATTAAATGATTTACTTCATCTGTATAGGATCTGGTGATCTCCCAGCTTTGGCTGTCTTTGAGGACCGTTTCAAGCCCAACATGACTGTAGGTTGCTGAAGTTTATTTGCTGTTCTGTTCTCTGCATGCTGCGTGTGTATCATAAAATCACAATAGCTCCATAACATAATGGGAACATAATGCAACATACAGAATAACAGTTTTAACTGTGCGCACACAGGAGGAGGATGCAAAACAGTTGGTTCGGGATGCAATAAGTGCAGGAATCATGAACGACCTTGGCTCTGGAAGCAATGTAGACTTGTGTGTCATTAGAAGGAATGGGACGGAGTACATACGGCCATTCGAGAGCTCAAACTACAAAAGTGAAAGGTAACTTCTCTTGCCTTCTCTCTCTGTTGTAAATGAAGATTAAGATCCTTAACAGTGTTCCATCTTTATAACCAACAGGCAAGGGAAATACAAATATCCGAAAGGAACAACTACTTTCGTCCAAGAACAAACCATAAATCTGGATTTAGTAGAGGAAACAGTGAAGCAAATGGAAGTAGCACAATAGATCAATATTTTATATTGAAACTATATTTACAAATACTATTCTGTTCACAAGTTTAAATGAATCTTACCACAATTCAGCAATTAACTACTAGTGACATGCGTTGATAATACCATATGGGTACTAGTTTCACATATGTCATATTGCAAAATGCAAACTTTCAAATAAAAGGATTTTTTTAAGTGTCATGTGAAACAATGTTATCTGTGTGCCTATAAGATTGTTCAACTTCAGTTAAATGTATGTGTGTCTTGTTGTTGGAAATACGAATGTTTACAAAGAATGGTAGCATGCTTTAAGTCAAAGTCAGCTTTATTTGTAAATTCTGCCACATGTACAGGACATACAAAGAATTGAAATGGCGTTACTCTCAGATCTTTGCTAAATAACAGATAAATATTAAATACAAAAAGAGTAAAAAAATTGACAGATAGTGCAAACCAGACAGAGTAGTGCAAATCAAGACAAATAGTGCAAATGGAGCTTGTATATGTATGAGCTTTACAAATTTAAAGGAAGAAAGCCAAAAGTGTGTCCTAAACACTGTTCTGACTGGGACTGAACCTAGAATTCCTACTTCTGCCAGGTAACCGGTTACGTCAGTAAGCATCCTGCTCTCTGATTCGCCCGTGGTTTCGGCATATTTGTTGTCATAAAACTAGACTACAACAACTATGAAGCGAAATGATAAGTCTTATTTCTACCCTGACTTTTAAAAATATATATTTAAATGTGCATATTGAGTTAGCTAGTACTGTACTGCACGCCCTATGAGGAAAACTACCACACTGAATGCAGATGTGCACAGACAGTGGATGTGTTCTTTAATAATTATTAAAAAAATAATAATAATAAATAACTGAACTATGCTACAAAGATAGATTAAACACACACAAATAACTATTTACTACATGTTAAAATATCACATGTAAAAACGTACATTCTTTGCCTAAGGTAAGAATAGCATCAGATGCGAAACGCACGGCAGTGATTATTTCACTTTCGATTTTATGGCGGAGGAACAAGGAAGACCTAGCATATCCGTTGCAGGTAGTCTACAATAACTGAAAATGGCTCTTTTAGACGTTTGCGGAATATCAGACTGGGTGAAGGAAGACACGTTCAGCGCACAGAAAGCCTCGGTTGACCGAGTGAGCCATTTTAACTTTGCTGCACGAGAACCAGAGCTGGCGGTTCCGATCGGAGTGGATGTGAGTGGCGTCTTTCACTATCGCTCTGTATCACGAGTGGCTTCTTGAAACTTTTGTATCGTTGACATCTTTTTTTTGTCTGATCGTTAGGAAAACTGATATCTGTACATAGTGCTTGTTACAGCCTTTATTTGTTAACTCCTTGTGGGTGATGAAGATTTTACTGATACAGTAGGCGATATAGCACGTTTAATATTGATTTTATGTCTTTTTTTCCAGCCAGCTGAGTTTCTGAAGCCATTTACGAACTGTGAGGATGGGGTTGAGGGGGTCACTATTAAGTTGGAGCATGGCACCACCACTTTGGCCTTTAAGTTTCAGCATGGGGTGATGGTAGCTGTTGACTCAAGAGCCTCTGCAGGGTCTTACGTTAGTAAGTGAAGAGCACTGTACTAATAAACACGAATTTATAACAACTTTTAGTTTCATTATATTCAATATTATACATTTTACAACAAACTGAGCAGTATTTCCCAGTTCCCAGCAAGTTAACTGATGATCTGAGCTTGTGTTTAGGATGTGAGGTTATATGACTGCAGTGAATGCGTATAGCATTTACAGCAGTCTGTAACAACTAGTCTGCCTAATCTCTCTTTATACCACTCAAAGCATACTAGGTTTGTGGCAAGTCCAGAACCTTTCAGTGAACAGTTCGTAAAAAAAAATAATTCTCAAAAATTTTAATAAACATGGATGTTGAAGCCAACTATCAATGCTAATAAAGAACTTATACTGACAAAGATACACAAGTTTACCCTTTTTGATAATAACATTAAAATTTGCCATACTAGCACTATTGATGAGTGCCAGATTAGCAAACATACACATCATGCATGCATAGCCTCTGGAATTTAAGCTTAAATGAATGCCTGCTTTTTCAGGTACTCAGATGTTTAAGAAGGTTATTGAGATCAATCCCTATCTACTGGGAACCATGTCTGGAAGTGCAGCAGACTGTGTGTACTGGGAGCGGGTCCTGGCCAGAGAGTGCAGGTGAGCATCGCAATCTAGAGCCATTTTACCTCGGTTGGTTCACTTGAGTTTGGCCTAGTAGTTAGAAACCTGGCCTGCGATTCTTAGCTTGGTTAGCTATAGCAGATATAGGTGCTTATACATAACAGCAGCAGAAAGCTTGCAGTTTTTATTTTAAATGTATGTACTTTTACTACTTAAATAATGGTATGACCTATTTTAGATGCATCCAAAATTACATCCACATGTACATATATTTACTTGTTTGATCACAATTATTTCTGAGTACAATTTAGCAGTGAATATTGTCCCTAGCCTAGCATCTCTACTGAATTCTTACACATTTAATGCACTTAACAGTGAAATTTACTATAGCCTATTATATTACATAAAATTACAGCATATTTAATTTTCAATGTGTTTCAATGTTTTCTTCAAACTAGTAGAAAGAAGATATCCTAAAGACACTGTTAAGTGTTTCTTATATAGCACTTCATCTACTTCAAGCCCAGAATCTTTCAGAAAACAGTTCTTAAGAGAACATTTCTCTCAACATTTTAGGTTTTAAGAGAACTCTTGTGAAAGGTTTGGATTCTTCTTAAATGCTGGCTACTGTATACCCTGAAGGTTTTATCAGAGGGATTTGTTACAACATTAACAAAAAACAAATTGTGCAAATATAGTGTTTTCTGTCTGCAAAAAAAATGAGATAGCCCAAATTCCCTCTGAAACAACATTTGACTCTAATGAAATATATGCTAATTTGATACATTTCTAGGACAAAAATCTAAACACTGGATGATGTCAAGTTTAAAAATTTTAGTTTAATGTTTTTATTTGTTTTTTATATATTAAACAATAACTCATTTGCATATCTACACTTGAGGTTTTCTAAAACGTGTAATTCAAAGTGTGTACAAAGTGTCTCGCCATGAACTTATGACTGATTCCAACAATCCTTCCAGGATTTTCAAGCTGAGGAACAAGGAAAGGATTTCTGTGTCTGCTGCCTCAAAGCTGCTGGCTAATATGGTGGCTAATTATAGAGGCATGGGTCTTTCTATGGGTACCATGATCTGTGGATGGGACAAGAAGGCAAGTTCTTTATGCTACATGACATAAAACAAGTTCCTGGCCTTCTTTTCATTTTAATTAAGATAATTTTCTATAACGTTAAACACATTTAGTGTATAATTAACATCCACATAATTATTTTACCTGTGTTTTTCATCAAAACCTGAGCATGACATTAATGTATCTGCTATATGCCAAAACGGATCATTTCAGGGTCCTGGATTATTCTATGTTGATGACAACGGTTTGAGACTAAGTGGAAACATGTTCTCCACTGGGTCTGGGAACTCTTACGCCTATGGAGTAATGGACAGTGGTTATCGTTATGACCTGACAGTGCCGGAAGCCTATGATTTGGCCCAGAGAGCTATCTTTCACGCCACACATAGAGATGCCTACTCTGGAGGAACAGTGAACAGTAAGTGCAAAAATAAAGAAATGAAATTAAAATAACATTAATATGTAATTAACTTTCATTGACAAGATTAGGGTGCTCTTTTTTAAATGTTTTTTAATGAAAAACTGCATCTTGAGGTGATTGCAAGTCCAAATAACAAAGCGTTATCTTTCACAGTGTATCACATGCGAGAGACCGGCTGGATTAAAGTCTCTCAGGAGGATGTTGGGGAGCTATATCACCGTTTTGCTGCGGAGAAAAAATGAAAACTGTCATTAATTACATTTTATTGTTGATTTACAGAAGTTAAAATACAATAAACACTATGAAAAACGTCTTGTGTAATTGCCCTTATTTTGCTGCACTACACAGGGCTTTTGTGTCACCCTAATGTTACCTTTTCTCCTTTTAGTGTCAGATGACACAAAAAATAATTCTGTTGTAATACAAGTGCCATTACAAACTCAAAATTTTGTGACCCTATAGTTTGTTACAACTGATATTGAATGTGTATTTATGAAACATTTATATAATGCTTTTTTTTTAAAGAATTGAACTTATCAAATTGAACATGATTTTCATAGCTTTCTGATATATCACTATATATTTTTTTTTCTCAGAAGAGTTCTGAAGAGTTGTTTGACATTCTTTACACTATAACCTTGAATGGAACTCAATACAGGTAGTATACATGGTCTCACTAGCTTTGGTAATTGTCTTTTAAGGTGAACTGACTGGTTGGTTTGGTTCAGATGAAGTGTAGCAAGCCCATTTATAAAATAACAATGAACCATTATTAAACTCAGCTCACCTTTACACTGTATTACTTATAAAACTAATGTAAAAAAAAATGAATATCAAGTTTATCCCCACTAATGGCTATATATAAAGCATATCAAACTTATTTCTAAAAGTTTGTATCAATATATTTAACATTTAATTTGAACAGACTGTAGATTATAAAGAAGAAAAGTAAAAGAACAACGTTATTTTATTTGGTGTCATTATCATTGTTTAATTAAATGTCAGATGTGCATGTATGCATTTAGCAGACGCTTTTATCAAAAGCTACTTATAGAATAGGAACAAAAGCATTTTGTTGAAGGTGCCAACAATATTTAAACATTATATATAATATATACAAAATGCTAGACTCTGAAGCAAGCTAGAAGAGAACAGAGAACAAAATAAAGTTGTGTGTGTGTACCTGGTATTTACCCCAAATTTCCCCATGAAGTAATGCCAATGATTTTTGCACTTTTTGCAATATTTATACACACATTCATGCTGTATAGAAGTAATTACTAATTTAAAAGAAGTATAGGCCAGGCCTACTAATTCAATATTTGGCTTTCCGTGAGGAATGCGAGCCCCCTACAGCGCTAGCCAGAGTCAAAGGACGCGAGCCACAAAGGAGAGGTGGAAGCCGCCAGAGACGCACAGAGCAGCCAGAGGAAGAAACTCCGCCCCTTACCAGGACCCCCTTCCCGTCTGCACTTCCCTTCCCTCACCGTACTCAAGCAGCACTAAGAGGACACCAGTTTCCCTTTTATTTTGGACTTTTTCCCCTTTGGACACTTTATTTTATGTATTTTTTTTTTATATAAAAACTGCCTCTCCGTAGCATGACGTCACCCCCACTGTGTCTGTTGGCTCGCCCGTGACATCTGGTGGAGAATGCGGGCATTGCAGAGCCAACCAGCGCAATGGGCGCCATCTGATGACGTCACTCCCCTCTCGCTCAGAAGACCAGGAGAAGCTGCGCCGGGGCAGAGACGTTGCCTCCCAGCCACCGAATGGGTAAGAGATCTCTCGTTCTGATAAGAGTCATTACCCGTGGCTGGTGAGAGCCGACACCTACCCCATCTTTCCTCTGTCCCCGGCATTGATGTCGAGTGGGAGGGTGAGCAGCCCGGAGGGGTTCCCCTTTTCCCGCCCTTCCGACCCCATGGAGCCTGGATGAGGGAGGTAGAACCCCTGCGTGGGCGGCGGATCAATTGGGGGAGGAAATGTGACGAGGCAGCCGGCCTCGTCGGCCAATCATCGCCTCCCCCGTCCTTCAGCGCCACTCTTCTCCAGGTTCCCGAAGGGAGTGGGCAGATGAGAGGGGATGAGCAGGGGATGAGCAGGACTGTGAACGGCTGGCGGCGTGTGATGAGGTGCACCGGAGTCTAATGGTGCCTCATCACCACTGCCGGCTCGGGAGACCGGTCTCTTCCCCTGTAACCAATTTTTACTCGGATGTGAGTATGGGCCTGTGCATACAAGTATATGAATTAGTAAATAGGTCTATCCACCTTACTGTAAAAAAAAAAAAATCTGTAACAAAATGGAAAAAGTACTGGCAGCTCAGAAAACCTTGGCGTATTGGGGTATTATCCAAACACTTGGATTTCCACATTCAAAAAAATTGGATGAACTCAGTTTAACTGAGGGCAGGATTTCCATTAAATAAACTAATTAATGCAATGAAATTTAATTGAGTTGGGTCAACTCAAATTGATCAAATATAGTTTTAATGAAACATTTTATGCTTGCTGAACTAAAACTAAAACATTTAACTGGAAAGTAAATTAACAGAAAGACATCCTTCTACACTGAAAGAATAAATAATAATAATACGTTTGATTTACTTAATGTAACGCTGTCTGTCTTTGTTTAGTGTTGGTTTCATTTGATTATTCTCCTGTCTAGTCAAGTTTTAGTTTTGTTTTCATGTCTTCCTGTTTTTCTGTCTCGTTCCTGTTTAGTTAATTAGTCTGAATGTATTCACCGGTGCTCCGCACCTGTTTTGAGTTCTCCCTTAGTTTTTCCCCATGTTAAAAAGCCCGTACTGTTTTGCCTTGTGTTTGTCGGTCTGTAATGTTTTAATGTTGGAATGTGTACATGTACCTGCCTGGAACCATTATGTTTGATTAAAAAGAAAGATTATTATTTTTGTTAATTTGAGTCTGCCTGCGTGAGTTTGCCTACACACGCCAGCGTGACAGCAAGACCGACCAAAACTAACAGAGAATGTACTGGGCCGAGGAAATCCTCCTCCACCTCCTCCAAGGACGAGACTCGTGCCAGCAGAGCGACGAGAGCGAGTCCCCATGCCCGCACTATTTGTGCGCGTTCCGATGCCCGCACCGTGAGAGCGTCCAGTGCCCGTGTCCTGTAAGCGCATTCTGTTTCCCATGGTTTCTCTTCCACAGTCATGGCTAGGAGAGCCATACTCGAATCCAGATCCTGAATCACAGCCAGGAGAGCTGTACTCATTCATATGGGTCAGAAGGAGCCTGCTGCACCTACTGGTAAAACATTACATTATGTTTACACCTACTCCAACCCTAAACCTAACCTTTACTACGATACAAAACTACTTGTTTTCTTTCAACTCATGTTCAGTCAAAGATTCATGTTGAGATTTGTTGAAAAAAATTGCACATGGATTCTTAAAGTTGTTGATGAATCTTGGAAGCGTAGCTGTTTGGCTCTCTTCTTCTGAATCTGAACCTTTGACCCTCGTTTGATGATTACTTCACAGGAAGACTGGAAATGACAAAAAAATTAACAATTACAATTGCATCTTTTATGTGACCTAATTTAATAAAATATCAGTTTGGAATGACATGAGCATAAGTAATTAATGACAGAATTACCCATTTGATTATTTTCAACTGAACTGCAAAACAACAAAATGTTAAATACACAGTTTCATTACATTTGTATAAATTCCAGGGTAGCTGCCATCTTCTCTGGATGAGAATGTTAGTGTGTAGCTCAGCCACAACAGGAGAGGAAATGTTAACTTCTTGATTGACAGCACTCTGGAATCACCAGTAACAGAAAACAAATGAGAAATTATATATAATACAACAACAAAAAGTTAAAGGTTTATAA
>JAUCNO010001174.1:1567081-1602638 GCA_032353835.1 Enteromius viviparus | reverse complement strand
ATATACACACACATACACAAAGACGCACATAAATCAAATTTGTGATATCAGGTTTTTATGCTTTATCAGTTCAAACTGCTGTTATTAAAACAAAAGTAGGGTCAAGTGTTCATAACCTGTGTTCCTCTCTCAGATGATGGCGGCACGTGTGAGGATGAATCTCTGGAGGAAGCAGAAGTCGCCCGTCCCTTGGTGTCACCAGAGACTGAGGGGTCCAGTACAGAGGCTGCTGAGTCTAGTGTTTGCACGGGTTTGATGGAGACAGGTGACCCCACCACAGAACTGGAGCATTCAGAACGGCAAACGTGGAGCAGACAGATGGACTTTATCATGTCCTGTGTTGGATTTGCTGTTGGCCTTGGAAACGTCTGGAGATTTCCTTACCTCTGTTATAAGAATGGAGGAGGTGAGATGCACACAGACACAAATTATTGTATCTAACCAAAATGATACATAAATAGGGTCCAAATGTCTTAAGACCAAATTGAGAATGTGTGATTTTCTTTCTATACTCAATTATTGATCAGTTAGTAACATTAATAGGCCAAGATTTAGATGAGTTTGTTTCTTTATCAGAGCATATTTGGAGAGATGTAGCATTACGTCACTGGTTCACCAGTGGATCCTTTGCAGTGAATGGGTGCCATCAAAAAGCTGATTAAAACTTCACAATAATCCACCCCAGTCCATCAGTTAAAATCTTGTGAAGTGAAAAGCTAAAAGAAATCCACTAAGACATGTTACACGTTGCTTCTGTCCAAAATAGTCCATGATGCAAAATAACTTCATAATAGCTTCCTCAAGGGAAAAAAAGTCTACATGCTGTTGTCGCCTCAAGTGTATTTGTTTAGAACTGATTTGGACTGTTTTTGCCTTGTAAACAGTGCTTGATCTGTGTTTATTTGCATACTTTAAACAACTTTTTCACTATGGACAGCATGATAAAACAGTCATTTGAAGTGTTTCACTTCACCAGATGTAAACCGATGAACTGTAGTGATGTGGATGACTGTTTGGACTCTCATTCTGACGGCACCCATTCACTCCAGAGCATCCGTTGGTGATCAAGTTGATGTACTGCTATATTCCTCCAAAACTCATCTATATCTTAAAAAATTGGCATTTTTCAGTGAACTGTTCCTTTAACACTAATGAACTCATTTATCTAAATTGTAATGAGGTATCTGCCAGTGGAGATAAGCTAGAAGGTCAAAGAGTTGAGAGAAATAAACGTGGGCCCGACAGACAGGAAGAAAGAGGAAGGACAATGGCTGTCTACTGTTCATGGCCTGAGTTTATCAAAGACTGAAGTGACACTCTGTTCTTTGTTCTCCTCTCCTTCTCTCGTAACATTAACCATCTGCACAGCTCCTCTGACGCATGTAGGTGATGATGTATGTCACTTAGAGTTATAAGGTTTTTTTGTTTTCCCTTCACTGCCAGCGGAAGCATGTCAATAAGTCAGCATCAGTGTCCCCAGACGCCATCTCAAGAACAGTGTCAGTTGTGTCTATAAAGCAGATATTTTATATGGCAGTGAATGGCTGTTGAGGTTTTGAAGCAAAATAAAGTTAGTTTTATCCCTAATAAATAGTGCTTCAATCAATGCGTTTGTGTAGGAAAAGTATTTAAAACTTCATAAACTTTTATCCCTCTTGAACCCCTGTACAACAGTTTTTGGAAACTAGACATTATAGTATTTTATAGTATAGTATTTTTCTTACACAAACACACTGATTCACTTCAGAAGGACCGACTTTAATGATGGACAGAAGCACTTTTTGGGCTTCAAAATCTACCCCCATTCACTGCCATTATAACGCTTGTAAGAACCAGGACACTTTTATATAACTCGGATTGTATTCATCTGAAAGAAGAAAGTCATACAAACCTAGAATGAGAAAATCATGGAGTAATTTTCATTTTTGTGTGAACTATCCCTTTAAGCGTTTCAAAAAATAACATATAATACGTTTAATTCAGTTGTAGTTAACATGCAATTAAGTGTCTGAAAGCATTACATTCAGTTCAAGCTTCTGCAATTAAAGTCTTGTCATTTCCCGTGTGCTGCAGGTGTGTTTCTGATCCCTTACATCCTGATGGTGTTTGTTGGAGGTGTTCCAGTGTTCTTCCTGGAGATCGCACTGGGTCAGTTCATGAAGCAGGGTGGGGTTGCTACTTGGAACATCGCACCTCTTTTTAAAGGTGGAGTATTATTAATGTCCAGACCTTTGTATTTCACATCCCAACCAACCTCTAGTTAAACCGATCCATACCTCGTCCTGCCAGCAATTATCTTTCATTTTTAATGGCAAAAGAGAATATCGATCTGTCTGGCTCTTAATATCGTCCAGTGTTAGACATTGTATGCATTGCATCAGAGTGAAGAAGGGCAGTATCTTTCTTTCCTCCAGGGCTTGGATTGGCATCAATGGTGATCGTGTTCTTCTGCAACACCTACTATATCATGGTTCTGGTGTGGGGCCTGTATTTTCTGGCTCACTCCTTCACTTCCCCTCTGCCGTGGGCCACCTGCGGACACGAGTGGAACACGGTCAACTGTACCACTAACTTCAGCCGTGTGTGTTTCAATCAGTCATTGTCCCCTTCCCCTTCCAAGATCTCCTCCCTCAACACCAGTGCCAGCTGCCTGGAGCCCACGGGTTTGCGATCATCTGTCATGGAGTTCTGGGAGTAAGTTTCTTTGAAATATGATTAGGCCCTTGCACAGATTTCTAATTCATTTCATGAGAGACGTTTGCAAAAATGTTGTGGCATCAGATGAAGCCGTTACAGAGATTAAATTAAAATTCTGTCCTTTACTCACTCTCGGTTGCATTAAACCTTCTTTTGAACATGAAAGAAGATATTTTAAAGAACCAGATAATTGACGGTAGCCATTGGCTTCCATAGTCTAAGAAAATATAATATAGAAGTCAATGGCTATTGCCAACCGTGTGTATGTATTATCTATTTATGTATTAACCATTTGTAGAAAGCTAGAAGGCCTTGCTACTTTGCTAATGGCTGTTTTAATTACATCTATCAGTGTTCTCTAGCTGTGATTACATTTGCAACATAGCACGGTTGCTCAAACCTTTTTGCTTATTATTGTGATTCTTTCTCAATCAGGCGTAAAGTCCTACGTCTGTCTGGCGGTTTGGATGAAGTGGGTGACATCAGCGGTTACATGGTCTTGTGTCTGCTTGCTACGTGGGTCATCGTTTACTTCTGCATCTGGAAGGGTGTTAAGTCCGCTGGAAAGGTACAAATATATGCTTGTTTAAGATTGGGGCTGAAGAATATTAATTTAAAAATACATTAATGATTTTATTTAGTACCGATGCATTAAAGTGATTCATAATATTAAGACGCATCATATAACTTTCTAATTCTATTCTATTTCGGCGTTTCTTGGTCATTAAATCAGCATATCAGAATGATTTCTGAAGGATCCTGTGACACTGAAGAGTGGAGTAATAAATATTTTTTGATGCTGAGACATCTTTCAAAAACATAAACAAATTGTACTGACCCCAAACGTTTAATAAAAATATAAAATATTTAATATATAAGTTAATATTGTAATTTTGTTGCAGCATTTCCCTTGTTGATTGTATTGATGGCTGGACTCTCTAATGGGCTGTTCTTATTGGAAGTTTTAAGCTAATCTACAAGTCCTCAAATCAATATTTGATATATTTGTCTGATAAGTAGCTGTGTAATAAGTGGGATAATGTAGAGTAGGATGCTCATTATCTGCTTCACGCCAGGGTCCTGAATACGCTGCTAGGGTGTATTTTGCGGTAATGATGGCTGGCTCTACATTATCCCTTACATACACTTACTGTGCACACATCAGCCAAACCATTATGAGTGTTTGTTGGGAACATAAGAAAATAGATCAAAACCCAGAGCACTGGCCACATAAGCTGATTATTAGCTGTCCCAGCAGATATGTGTGTGTGTGCACGAGCGCTGGGTTTAGTTCTAGTGCTTGAGAGTTCAAATAGTGATAATTAACATAAATCTGTGATGATTCAGATGATAAAACTCATTTCAGGAGCTACTGTCTGCTTGTATGTACAGGTTGTATATTTCACAGCTGTGTTCCCATATCTGGTCCTGGTGGTCTTGTTTGCTCATGGCGTCTCACTGCCAGGAGCTCTTAATGGCATTGTTTACTACCTGAAACCAGACTGGAGCAAACTCTCTGAGGCACAGGTGAGAGCGTGTTTAGATATACTGTATATGGAAACATGATTCTGTGTCGCAAAGCTATTCCACATTTCATAAATAAAAATATAATGCAAAGTATTATCAGTAATAGAGATATTTATTTTTGGCTTAAATTGTGAAGCGAATCTGCACAACGGTGACAAAAAATGCATAATGTTAATTTTTATTTATTATAATTAATTAATGAGTATGTTTTTGCTGATCAAGTAAAATACGCATGAGTAAAAAGACCTACCTAGTTAATTTTAGACTTTTTTCAGCATTAAGACTCAACTGTATGCATGGATTCACTGTATGTTTAAAGCGAAAACTAGAGCAGAGTGACATGCTTATATCATTCCTGTTGTTATGATTATGATGGCAGGTATGGATTGACGCTGCCACACAGATCTTCTTTTCTTATGCCATTGGATTGGGGGCCCTTACAGCTCTTGGGAGCTACAACCGATTTAACAACAACTGTTACCAGTGAGCAAAATATCACACACACACACACAGGGATAATTTCATAATGTTATTTCTCAAATTTGTGATCAGTATACTGTAGATTAGTGTGAATTTGATGTGCATAATGTATAAATGGACATGAGGACTGTAAATGAATCTGAGACGTATGTTTATGTCGACATTTTGACGAATGTCAAGTTTACATTAGAACAAAATTACTTCATTTAAAAGTTATATTATATTATTATGAACAAAAATATAAAATTCCAGTGAATCAGTTATTTTTTATTAATAATTAAGATTTATTTGATTAAAAAAAACAGTAACAATAAATATTATACCAATTTAAAACAGTTGTTTTCTATTTGAATACACTTTAAAATGTAATTAATTCCTGTGATCAAACTCTATGCACAATTGTTTTTCTTTTAACTTTCTGTTCATCAAAGATGTTTTGAAAGATGATGTAGAATATAATGCAGTAATAGTAATTTTCACAATAAATGATATGTTCAGCCTAACAAGGTTCGGGCTTGTAGTCCTCACTGTATGTGTGGTATTGTGCTGTTCTTTTGTCTGTAAATAAACACAGTAACGAATAAAAGGCCTCCAGGCCAAAATGTTTTTTCAGTGGTTTTTCTGTAGGGCTTCATAATCCCACAGCATCCCTGTGGGACAGTAGTGCGTGTAAGTTTGCATGCATGTGATCAGATCAGAGATCAGAGGTTGCATGAGTTCAACATCTACCCAGTTTAACCCTGTGCACTGCATCTTCTCCTACATGCTAATCCCACGATGATTTCTGTCTCTCTCCCACTGAAGGGATGCATTCGTTCTGGCTCTCATAAACAGCGGCACAAGCTTCTTCGCAGGATTTGTGGTTTTCTCAGTTTTGGGATTCATGGCAGCCGAACAAGGCGTTGACATCAGTAATGTGGCAGAAAGTGGTGAGCTATGCCTCTGTCTTCATCACACTCCCCGTTCCTTCATTCTCCTTGATTGGATGAACTAAAATGACCAAACTGCTACAGTAGGAACCTTAATAGTGCCATTGTATTCTTTAAAGGTGGAATGTGTGATATTTAGAATCATCTATTGCAATATATGTAGCTATGACCTTACACAATCAACCATTACGTTTTTAATGAGCCATTTATATCTACATACACGATGGTGACACGTAAGGTGTATGTAGTAGCTGTTAAGCTACATTTCGTCACAATGTTGTTCTTGTGATTATAACACTGACAATGATGAACAAGTAACAATAATATTTGCAATAACATATCCATTTATTGAATAATTAAGTAAATATAATTCATTAATTTACGTTTGTAAAGAGACTTCATTGCTGGCTATCTCCTCTTTCTCAGACTACGACATAATCCTGTAACGGCCACCGTAGCTTCTCTAAAGGGAGGGGTGAGCGGAGAAACGAGCCGTTGGTTGCAATTCACAATCTCCACCACTAGATGCCGCTAAAACTGACACACATTTAAAACAACTTGGAGTACCACACCATGGCTTAGTACATAAACGTGTATTTTGTTTTCCCTCAGGTCCTGGTTTAGCGTTTATTGCCTATCCTAAAGCCGTGTCGCTCATGCCTTTAGCACCGCTGTGGGCGGTGCTCTTCTTTCTCATGCTTCTCGTGTTGGGATTGGACAGTCAGGTAAGGCTCCACCCACTCATTTACGACAAAGCTTTGAAATGTCCTGCTACTATTTTCAGTGAGTGATTTGAAATAAGTGGAATGATTCAGAATCACAAAGCTCTGGTAAGATTTGGTTTGGAGTTCATTGTCTAAGCAGTGTCTTCTTCACACAGGACCCACAGCAAGGTAGAGCACACAGAAATCAAACAGAACGAATAGTTTACCCAAAAATGAAAATGACGGCATATTTTATTCACCCTCAAGCCATCGTAGCTGTATATGACTTTTTTTTTAATCCTGGCTCTTCTAAGCTTGGTAATGCTGGTGGATAGTGACCATTATTTTACTTGCGACGTAAAACTAACCTATACGCCTTCTGGGGGTCATCACCTCTGAAGCAGATTGATGGGTTTTTGTAACAAAAATATTTCTAGTTTTTAAATTGTAATGTAAATAACTGACTTCTGTATTTTTCCACGAGAACGCCAAGTTCTAGCTTCTTGACTGACTTGACGTATAACATATGATGTAAGTTGCATTATACGTTGAGTCACAGGTCAGCCAGGAAGCCAGAACTATTGCTTTAAAGTTAACTTTAGCAAAGCAGATTAAACTTTGTGGAAAAGAAATACACTTTAGAATGCATTCAAATAATTTACTTTATAAATGATACTTGAAAAGTAGGACTTAAATGCATCTTTGTATGTAATTTAAGAATTAATTCTATTGTCTTTGAAATATGGTTTTGCTGAATGCTTTACTGTGTAAATCACTATTTAAATTAGATTTTATGTACTTGTAATGCAATTTAGGCCAAGATTTACTAAACGGCAAATTAGCGCAATTTAATAAAAGCGCAGTCAGGAGGATAAAAATCTGCATGTGATTTACTGACAATGCGCACGTTAAAGAACACAGAAGCAGCTAGATCATTTTCATAATGACCAGCACAATCTACCATGAGCAGCGCAATTTTTCTTATACATTTTATATCAACAGCCCCTTTAGCAATATATTTAGTGTGAAAAATGGTGATGTGTTCGATACTTATTTGACCCGCTGTAGCAACAGTACAGCAGCTTACTAAAACTCCAGCCATGTAATCTTTGTCAGTGTGATGCATATGTGGATAAAGCAACCATTAAAAAATAGCACAGGAATGCATGACCACATCCTGTGTGAACACAATGCCTTGGATTAGCAGTAGCGCTCGTAGATTAGCAATAATACTTACAAGGTCAAGACACATTCAGATGTCCTTGTTGCCCACATATTTCTTGATTAGATCATCAACTGCCTTATTTTTCTCTTTCTCAGTTTGTTGGCGTTGAAGGCTTTATTACTGGAATAATAGACATGCTGCCCCCAAAGTCATTCCTAGGCTCTCAGCGTCGTGAAGTCATCGTGGCAATATGCTGCTTTACCTGTTTTACTATTGATCTTTCCATGGTAACACAAGTACGTCTGAGACCAACAGTGACGTATATAATACAATAGAGTTCATTTCAGTTTCCTGAACTTCTCTTTCTCTCTGTACAGGGAGGGATGTACGTGTTTCAGCTGTTTGATTATTACTCCGCGAGCGGGATTACTCTGCTCTGGCAAGCCTTCTGGGAGTGTGTGGTGGTGGCCTGGGTGTATGGTAAAAATCACGCAAACACCAAGACCATGGTTTTACGTGTTCATGTGTGTCCTGCAACAACATTCCTAACTAACATAATCCTAACAAAAATTCAACCCTGCTTAAAGACCCTTTGGAATTTCCATAATGGTCCAGACTGGTTTATGATGGTTTAGCTGTTGAAACGGTGAAGCTGATGTTGCTTTATTTGTGTATTTGGTGTAATGCAATTTATGTGATTAAATTATGTGATTTAAGTTCCAAAAACACATTATTTTCCACATCCTCATCGCTCTAAAAAGGTGAGGTGTGCTCTGATTGGCTGATATGTTTACAAGGCTTGAAAACATAACACCATGTCTGCATTCGTGATCAGAGAAACAACAAACAAGCACTACCCTTCACTGCTCAAAACTCGTGTTTGAACAGTAAAGCCCCGTTCACACTAGCAGCGACAAAGCGACGCGATCCCATTCATTTCAATGCAGAGCTGGCGATATCCGGCGACAAGAGCGACAACGGCCGTCAGCGACCGTTGGCGATAAACGCACGCAATGGAAAAAAGTACTCTCTGTTTCTCATTCATTTTTGTTTGTATGTATGGACTCAGTATACTTACATTATATTCGGTCTTTTGCCTCCAAAATGTTTGTATTTAGCGGACAGAAGTCGCTGCTAGTGTGAACGGGGCTTAAGCCCCCGCGTGCGGCTCTGCCTCTAATCAGCGGCGACTCCTGTCTCCAACATCAACTAAATATCGGTTCAGACATTATTTTACACATTTTGGTCAAAATATGTCCTTCAGAAATAGCATTAAGACAACATTTTAAAGTAAATGAAGTTTATAATGGATTAAGGCTAAAACGCACGTTAACCGTGCGATTCTAACTAACTAGTCGCGGTGGGGACGCACACATTTTTTTACACCACGTTTCTTCTTGTTTTTGTGGAATTTCTGTTTTCTTTGCCAATCGGTGAATCAGCGTATTTGCTCTAACAAAATAAATGCATTTTCCAACCTTGGAGATTTAAGGATTTTTTCCAAGTAAAAGATTACAGAACATTGATATAAAAATACATTTATAGCCTATTAAATTTTACATTTAAAAACAACACATGAAGGAATGGATCCAATTTAGAACTCCCTTTTTATGATATTAATAAAAAGTAACTATTATCAGAGCTGATATTATTTTACATCTGAGAGGAGATTAAATAAATAAACAACTTGTATCAACCCTATAAAAAATAGGATTGAAACAAGTGAGGCCAAACCTGATCATGAAGCCTCTACCTGAGGCCTTGTTCTCAGATGGTTTCTGACTACGTGAGGACCGTTTCTAGACTGAGGTGTCATAGATCCACGAACCTGCGTTTACAAACTATTTTAACGCAACACAAGAAGCAGCTTGAGTTGTAGCTAACATTACATGACTTTAATCTATATCTTAACAAAACGTGAACTTTTGTTGGATTCTTAGAAGGGACTGAAATTAAGGGTGTGAAACAGAAAGTGAGTCAGAGCTGTTGTTCTTGTTGATGTCATTAGAAATGGTCTATATTACATTTTTTACAATTGCAAGGACACATTTCTCAATACTTAGCCCACATAGACTTGCTGTGTGAAGAGTTTTTAAAAATTGACCTATCATTTTTATCATTTGGCATTTAATTTAAATTACATGAATTCCTTTATCACTTCGACAAACACCTCCAAAACTTTATGTAATATACAAGACAGTGTGATGTTTTCAAAACTATTCAAAACCTAGCACAGAACAAAAATGAAGAAGCCAGAAATTTGCAACATCTCTACAGTAATATCATATAGAAAAATGTTCTGAATGTAAAACAATCAAATCTTATCAAAGCATCTTCACAAGTGTTAGTCTTCCACTTTCATTACTTCTATACAAAGGAGGTAATAGTGTAATGTAAACATAGAGCATGTAACATACACTGCAGTGAACTATAAACAGCAGAGAGAGTATCATTCTTGTTTTGTAAAGAAATTTTACAAAAGAATCCATTGTATAATGCCCTGTTTTTAGTGTTTTTAGGTTGCTGAGTGATAAAGTGTGTTTTAGTGCAGTTTGAATGGGAAATTAACTGCTGTGTCAAGCTGAAAGATGGTTAGGAGAACCGTGTGAAAAGTTTAGAAGAATTGATAAATGTGTAATTTTGAAACTCTTTAACAGCATCCACGTTAGCCTGCAGTGATTATGATATATTGATCATTTCGTCACTCAGCATTAGGAATCAGAGAAGTCAGTGTGCTGCTAGATCAGAGCAGAAGCCCATCATGGCCCTGGTATCTGCTGAGAGAGGTACTGTCCACTTCATTCACATGAACATCTCTACTAACAGGGATGTTAGTGCTAAAGCTTCCATCCTGTGATGACCTATCACCTTTATCTGCTCCTGTGACTCTGTGAACTGAGGGCATCACACTGCATGAGCAATGACAGGGCCCTCTACTTCACCGACAGCACTAACATCTTGATGCTGGACCAGCAGATTTATCTTTTTTTTGTCTCTCACTCTGCACTGTTCACATCCTTTAGCATCATAAAAATAGATGTACTGTATCTGGCCCCATTCTCCCACAATCAGCCCTCTCCATTAGGTCATGCTTAAGCAGTATTGCTCTCTGGAATCTCATTGCATCACTTCTAGCCCACGGAGTATTAGAAGACCACTGATAAACTCTGAGATATGGGCTGAGGGTATAATGTGCAGCTCTGTTAGCTTAGCGCTTAGCATTTACAAAATAATAAAGTCATTATACATTAAAAATAGTGTGTTAGCAGTTCACTTTAAATGCTTTGAGAGAGCACAGAGCTTTGTAGAATATCTGTAGTTATCTAATATCACACCATTTGAGCAAGGAATTGCAAAAACAGATGACCACAATCTGTTGAATTGCAACTGTATGTCGTGAAATATCAAAAACAATCCAGGTGAGTTTAAATAACAGCAGCTGCCAATTTCAGATACAAAGATTGCATATTATCAGGGCCTGATGATTTTTTAACATATACTGTATATTGTTTGTCAGTGATCTGTTGAAAGTAAACTCTTCTGTTCAATGTATGCTGAAAGGCTCAGCCACAAGGGTGTCCCAGAGGGGGGGTGGGGACTGTATTATCATTTACTGATCATGATTTAACAATATTATAATTAAATAATAATATATTAGAATAGTAATAATAACGTTCAATCATTTAATGCCTTATGATGTAATACAAAAAAGAATTTGCTAAGTCAAAATGAATTTTCTGTTTGTGGCTCAGTGTATCCAGAATTTTCATCCAGGTGCATCAACAGTAAATATACTTATTTCTGTTTATTTTGTAAAGTAATATACATTTTTTTTTAATAGTATAATAATATATTGAATACAAATATAATACAATTTTATTTAATTCTTGACCGATAGTTGGCGCTAGAGAGCATGGAAAAAGTGACGCATTTTCCCGGAACAATGTTACTCGTGGGGACTGCAATACTCTATGTGACCACCAGGAGCGCATTGATACACAGTCACAGAATTTTGTCTTGAAAAGTTTCCTTATGGGGACTTGGAAAAAACGCATGAGGCATGTCTAAACACTGTTTGGGAGGAGCCTGTGGGGCTTTGCCAGTGGGGACCTCACTTTAGTGTATTCAGTGCGTATTCAGGTCAAATTCCCCCCAGGACAGAAAAACAAGAACACACGCACACACATAAAATGAAAGGTATTAATAAGCTCTTTCTACCGCCAAAAGGCCACAAGTGAAATATTCTTGGAGTTATTCTTCAGAAACCAAAAACTTAACACTAAACCAGTCGGTGCCAGTTTAAACCCTCCTATAAAGTTGGTAAAATGTCACTTACTGGTTCTCACCTACACATATATAAATATATATTTTTTTTTTTCCCAATACTATGGAAGTACAGTGGTGACCTAAAACTGCTCAATCACAAACATTCTTTTGTGTCCAGCATAGCAAAGAATTTTATACAGGTCTGGAACAACTTAAGGTGAGTAAATGACATTATTTTTGGTGAACTGTTCCTTTAAGGTGTATTTGACTTTAAGGCAGGTCAAAACCCTGTTTTTTTCATACACCTGTTAAATTGAAATTTTGGGGATTTTTCATAAAGTATTTTTTTGACTAGTGGAAAGAAAACATCCTAAAGACAGAGTTAAGGGTTTCTTTTATAGCACTTTGTCTATTTGTATGAATAAATTTCAATTACAATAGATATTTTTAAGACTGTTTAGTCAAAATTAGTTTTTTTGTCTCTTACTCTGAGCCGTACACTTACAAACACCAAACCTTGTATTTATTAATTCCAATCTATAACCTAGAGGGATTTGTTCATATATAATTTGCTTGATTATATAAAATGTTTGATTATATCCAACCCTTCAATGATCTGAGATGACCGAACACCTGAGAAGAGACGATGCCAACCCTCAGACAACATACAGATTAAATTCATTTTGCCAGAAGTTAAATATATTACATTTCTACAATACATAAACATATTGTAGAAACTTCACTTTCAGTAAAGCTCCGATTTCTATCGTAAAAAGCTCTATATAAATAAACTTGAATTAAAATATAATTTTAATCCCACCCAAAAATTGTGAACATTTATTGGGTTTCTCTGAATTATGACGTGACAAAATTAGATGACTTAAATTCTCGGTCTAACCCTTTTGACTGTAAAAAAAAGATTGGCAAAAATGTAAAACAAACACAAAAAAAAATTAAGAATTAGATTTTGTTCTAGAAATTTATGCAAATTAGCTTTTTCCATAAAGGGGTCATATATTGTTATTTTTGCACAAGTTAATGATTTATTAGGGTCTAAATTAAACGTTAGTAATATACTTTAATTAAAAAAATGTTGTTAGTATTGTAAGAAAACACTGCTTTCACCTTGTCGTCAGGACTCTATCTGTGCACTGTTAGGTAGTGTGGGCAAGTGTTAGGGCTGAAGCACTTTGTTCCGGGTATTACTTCCGAAAGTGACAGTGACGTTAGCCTAACACCAAACCGGACAAAACATCAGCTTCTTGATCAACTGGATGTTGATGTATCTGGCCCAGTGAGTTCCCCTGACTGTGAAACAACAACACCGGACAAAATGCACAGCCTTGCGTCTGAAGCATCTGGAACAGGAGAAGAACCCAGTTCAAGTCAGGATACAACAGACAGCGTAGTTGTTAGTGCATACCAAAAAAGAGATGGGGCTAGAGTGTACAATAAGAGACATTACTGTTTGTACTGCACTAAATCTTATGCTAAGATGGCAAGGCACCTAGAAAGTTCACATGAAGATAAGACTGATGTGGCTAGAGCTCTAAGCTTTCCAAAGGGTTCAAAGGAGAGAAAAACACAGCTTGATTATATTCGCAACAGAGGAAACTATGCCCACAATGCTGCTGTTATGGAGTCAGGAAAGGGTGAACTAGTGCCATTTAAACGACCACGTAAAAAAGTGCAGGGAGAAAATTTTATGCATTGTGCATACTGTCAAGCACTTTTTACAAGGAAGGTCCTTTGGAGACACATGCGTAAGTGTAGACTTCAACCGCAGTCAGTCGCCCCCAAACCAGGAAGAAACCGTGTTCAGTCCTTGTGTACCTACACCGGGCCTGTGCCTTCAGACATGACCAAACAACTGTGGGGAGTAATCAGTGCCATGAATCCTGACCCAATCACAGATATAATAAAAAATGACAGGGTAATTACTGAAATTGGGCAGCACCTTTTAAATAAAGGTGGGCTTTCAGATAAAAATAAACAATGTGTGCGTGAGAAGATGAGAGAATTGGGAAGGTTAATTCACAATGCCAGGAGAGTCACATCATTAAAAACACTGGAAGACTGTGTAAACCCGAAGAAGTACATGGAGACTGTCAAAGCTGTCAAGTGCACATGTGGGTATGACAGTGAAACCGACAAATTCATGATTCCATCACTTGCAAATAAGCTTGGGAATTCCCTGGTTAAAGTAAGCAAACTCTTAAAAGCACGGGGCTTAATCAACAACGACGAACAACTTGTGAAGAATTCCAGTGAGTTTCAAGAAGTCCATGCAAATAAGTGGAACGAGATGATCTCGGCAACAGCATTGAGGAATATCAGGGAAGCGAAGTGGAATGTGCCCAGTCTCATGCCCTTCACTGTAGATGTGCAAAAAATGCATGCTTTTCTCAGTCAAGTGCAGGACGAGTGGTTCAACCTGCTCTCTGAAAGTCCCTCTACTAAAGCCTGGATGGAGCTGGCCAAGGTGTGTCTAGCCCAGATGATTCTCTTCAACCGGCGGAGAGAAGGAGAGGTGGCGAGCATGCCTCTGTCTGCGTTTTTATCAAGAGACACATCTGCTCCACATGAGGATGTGGACTGGGCTCTCTCCGAAGTGGAGAAAAAACTCTGCAGACACTTCACAAGGGTTATCACCAGGGGAAAGCGTGGTCGTCCTGTTCCAATTCTTCTTACTCCCAAAATGCTCTGTTCCTTAGAACTCCTTGTGAAGCAGAGAGAGGCTTGTGGGGTTTTGAAAGATAATGCCTATATGTTTGCTAAACCAGAAGCCAGGACACATTTCCGAGGGTCAGACTGCCTCTGTGGCTTCGCAAAGGCTTGTGGTGCAAAGTGTCCCAAAGCACTGACGTCCACCAGGCTGCGGAAGCATGCTGCAACCCTTTCAACAGTGTTGAACATGACAGACACCGAGATGGACCAGCTGGCAAACTTTCTTGGGCATGACATAAGAATCCATCGTGAGTTTTATCGACTGCCTGAAAAGACTCTGCAACTTGCCAAGATCAGCAAAGTTTTAATGGCTCTTGAGCAAGGAAGATTGTCTGAGTTCCATGGCAAGAACTTGGATGAAATTGGGATAGATCCTGATGGTTTGCTATTTGTTTTCTTTTAATTTGTTTTAAACCATCTATTCATGTACCATGTGTTTACAAACATTATACACCACTGTAAAGCTGTACTTTAAACTGTTACAGAACAAGTTCTTGACTGTGATGAGGAAGATGGGAACATACAAGAGGGACACTGTTCATCTACTGTTGATGGTTTCTGTTACTGTTAAAATACATGATTTTGCAGTTATTAATTGTTGTTAGCCAAGTGATTTATGAAGACCCGTTGGGCCAAAACATAGTTCCAACATTGAAGAAGTTTGAGCACTAAACAAGCATTTTACGAATCAAATGCCTCCAAGCTGTCTTACAGTAAAGATTTTTTTGGAGGAACTCAAAATGTTTTCATAAGATAAACTTAAATTACGTGTGTAATGCAACCTGATCCATTCTCTTCTCATCTTGGATGGGTTGAAGAACAAAACAAATTGTCAGACGATTCCATTATGGCAACTACTCCATTTAGAGTGTTTCTACGTGTTTATTGCAGAGACATATGATGTAGATGAAGTTCAATTATACTTGAAAACAGCTGCACACTTTAGAGTACTTTACTTTACTTACTGTATATGTGCTAATTATTTAAAATTATTTGTGTGACAAAAACACATCACTTATGCATTGTCAGCATTTTGTTTCATTTTTTATATAAATCATTGATCTTTCTGAAACTTTGATTATATCCCATAGAACCTCCAGCTGAAGTGGTGCTTCCTCCTACCGAGAGTAATATGCCACCACCACCCAAGAGAAGCAAAGCATCATCTCAGAAGCAGATGTCTTCAGGAGCCAGTGCTATGCAAAGGAGAATTCTTTACACATTTCTCTTTTGTATGTCTGTTGATTTTTGTATAATTAAAAAAATTAAACTACAAATGGCTAAATGTTGCAGTAACAGCCACATGCTTAAAAAAAACTCAATTTTAATCATTTTCAGTACCATTGGAAAATCTACCACATGCAGTTTTTTAAGGCAATCATTAGTTTATGTCTTTTTTAGAAAACTTAAACCACTCAAAGCGTAAAGGCTTTTATTTAGGTAGATGTACATTTTGATTAATTACCATTACAAAAATCTCTCATTCTGTGTATTTGTATCTTTAAAATTAACTTTGTCTCAAAAGCGTACAGCACAAGGAGTAATGATTAAAATTTTGGCCTCAATTTAGTCGAGGTATTCAAAACATGACAACAGCATGACATGACAAGAGTCATTTATTGTTTAGATAAATATCAAACGGCTTTGATCTAATGTCTGTACAATGTAGTGATGCAGTTAGACAGATGTACAAATCATACAAATATCCAATTACAAAACATTTTTAACATACTAACAATACTTGCATTGTAAAGAAATTAACATTTGGTTGAAAGACTTTCTGGTGCATTTCACTTACAGCCAATAACATTTTCAGCAATATTTCTATCAGGCAGGCGTTGATCTATTTGGTTGATAACTTTTTACAAAGTGTAATATTGGATTACAGAAAAACATGGCGAAAGATACAGTGACTGCACACAGTCTGAGCGTGCACAAGCAATATCGGAGTGAGAGAAGAGTTCATTTGTGTGTATTAGCCCTATGTGAGATTTCGTAGCCAGTTATCTGTCATTATAGGACTGTGTTCTCATGTTACAATAAAGAGCTAGCCACATTTGCACAGGAATGATTAAATGTATGCGGAATACAAGTAATCCCGTGTGGACATTCAAACTGTGTAATTGACAGGAGGCGGAAGCGAGGAGAGCCAAACGCAGGGCATGCATAATAATAGACCGCAACATAGTACTCATTGGCTTAAAGCAGCAAAATGTAACTTTTTCTGTGTTTGCGAAATCTATATGATGAGCGCGTACATTATGAATTCTGCTTTCAAGCTGCTGATATGTCTAAATTGCAAATTCCTACAATTCAAACTATTGTATCCTGGTCAGGTCGTCATGAATCGCATAGACAAAATCATGCAGAAGTTGCTCCAGTTACAATGTTCTTTATCTGCTTTTCCCAGTTTAGATATCACTGCTTTTACTGGTCTGTTTACGATTGCATGATGTATTAAAGGTTTGAATATCAATTAAAAATGTGGGCGTACTCTGTAACAGACTATGATTGAAAATTAACAAAGTATATTATTTTGCTAAATTTGTACTAGTACAAGTAAAAGTACAGCTTTAAAAATTATGGAAGCAGATTAGTCCAAATTAATAATTTACGCAAAAGACACGCTGCACACATGCGTAACCAAATTCACATGCATGAAACGTAATTCACATGCACAAAAAAAAAACATATTTATAAAATACGTGTCACAAACGCAAAACACAATCCACAAAAAACTGTGTTTTGAATCTTTAAAATTCAAAGTATTCAAAGTTAATTGTGACTGTGAATGTATGAATCGTCATTCATGTGTGAATCACCCTGGATTTGCGTGTGTGTATTTTTGAGACCGTCCTGGCAGCCTGTTTCTCCCACTTGTGTGACTCGTACTCATTAGCCAATCAGATGCCAGCTCACCATTCAACCAATCATAGCCCGCCAAGAGCGCAGAACTCAAGGAGCTCAGCTTGACACACCTTTGGCGCAATCTGATTTAATTAGAATGGAAATTAAGCTTTAAGTCAGCAATTTGGCATGGCGAATGAAAAACGGGACGCACGTGTAAGTTATTACTTTGTTTCATAACACATAACATGTCGAATTGCTGACGTAAAGCTTCATTTCCATTCTAATTAACTCATTGGTTGGTTGAATGGTTCACACATGAATGACGATTCGTACATTCACAGTCATTATTAACTCGTGAAGTTTAAAGATTCAAAACACAGTTTTTTCTGGATTGTGTTTTGCGGTGACACGTATTTTATGAATGTATTTTTTTCCGTGCACGTGAATTACGTTTCATGCATGTGAATTTGGTTACGCATGTGTGCATCGTGTCTTTTGCGTGAATTATTAATGAGACTAATCTGCTTCCATAAAAAATATACTCAAAAAAAGTAGGCAAAAAAACGATTTAATTACAGTAACGTGAGTAGTTGTATCAGTAATTCCAGACTTACTTCCTGCATGAACCTATGTAGGTTTGAAACTAAAGGCCAGCCTCTGGTTTTCATTGGCTGTTTCTGAATGTGTGCGTGTGGCAGAACCTGATTTTGCTGAGTTCGGCGTGTCCCTGGGTTAACATCTTTGTTAACCTTGAAATTGGTGTGATTAGCCAATCAGATTTGAAGAACCAGTTTATAGTTTTTTTTGTGAAGTTTAGAAGTGTAGAAATATGGTCAAAACTAAAATTTTGGAATAAAATGTTGCTCCAGGGTCAACAAAATATGTTAACCCAGGAACACGCCTAACTCAGCAAAATCAGGACGTCCGTGTAGTGTGATCTAATCTCAAACAACGGTAGAACCGACACCAGACAGTAACAGCTGACCAATCAGAGCAGAGTAAAGGGTCAGAAAGAAGGGTTTAGAGCAGGGGTCTCAAACTCAGTTCCTGGAGGGCCACAGCTCTGCACAGTTTAGGTCCAACCAGCTCCAAATCTGTTTGATTATGGTTGGAGATAAACTGTGCAGAGCTGTGGCCCTCCAGGAACTGAGTTTGAGACCCCTGGTTTAGAGAGATTGAACCCTTGAACAAATAGTTTCTCACACTGATGCTTTATGTATTAAGAGAAAAATTAAGTTTTCTTTTTTTAATGTTGGACACAGGTAATCTTATCATATAAAACCTCTAAAGCTATATACTTAAAATTAAGCAGGAGAGAACTTTTTAACATGCAGGCTTCAAACTTGTCACAAATCACAATCATGAAATTTTATATTTTTATTTATTTTGCTGTTTATCTTTTTTGAATGTTTCTACCAAGACACTTAATTGAACACTCGAATTGGTTCTTCTCTGCACATGTTTTTCAAGATGATAATGCTCAAAAACCCATCTGTGGTTGTTCATAGGTTCACTTAGTTAAGTAGTTGTAACTGTAGTTGTTCTAGTAACTGAAAAATCAGTAACTCTTGGACCAGAGTGGATTGATGCATAGAAATAACTTACAGGGATGGCATTGATCCTAATGTAACTTTTTCTTTTCACCAATGTTAATTTCAAGGCAGGTGACAGAATATAAAAATGCTCTTTGATTGATGATGTAATTCTGTTTATAGTCAAATAATTGTACTTGCACTATAGATGCTGACTTGAATATAGGATTCAGAATTTGGGTTTAGAATTCCAGCATACTCTCTTAAACATTCTTTTTTTTCCAATCACTTTAAGGTAAAACTACCCAGAAGAAAACTCCCTGGCAGCAGGCAGAGGTGCAGGCGGTGGAGAGACACCTGAAACGATTCATCATATCTGGTACTGTACCAACAAAGAGTGACTGCGAGAAATGCTTGAAAGCTGAAGCGGAAGCTCTGAGGAACCGTGACTGGAAGACCGTAAAATTTTACGTTTATAACCGCATCACAGCTTACAAAAAAAAATTACAGTGCAAGTAATACTGTGAAGATCTACCTATATGGGATGGCACAGGTTTTGTTCAAGTGCTGCTGTGGCTTTAGTTTATTTGAAGAAAACAGAATAACTGTTAACTGTTATTGTTAAACCAGTGCATAAATGCATAAAGTTTAAATTTTTGTTGAAATTTATGTCTCTAAAAGGAAGCAAGTGTGAAAGTTTTATTTTACTTTTAGTATAACAACTTTTTTGGTTTTACTAAATTTGAGAGCTTGGTTTAACTCAATAAAAGTTTAATTCATTGAAGTAATTTTATTCTGAATCCGTGTCTTGAAGTTTACTGTGTGGTTGGTTCAGGCTAAAAACTGTTTAAACAAAACGCAATTATAGAAAGAATAGTTTAAAATGGAAAAGTTTAAGGCCTGGTTTCACAAATGTGGCTTAACTTAAGCCAGGACGGGGCATTAGTTAAATTAAGGTATTTAAGCAACTTTTACAAAAATGGTTTGGAAGAAAACATTACAGCTGTGCATCTTCACACAGAACAATGACCCTGACAAATTAAAAAAATTCTCAGAGCAAGATACTTTGTTGAGACAGCTCAAACATGCTTTTAAGTCTGGGACTAGCTTAAGCCTTGTCTGTGAAACTGGGGGTAAATATGTGAGTACATCCGGGCAATTATGCATGACTAGCAAACAATCTTTTGTGTGTTAATTAAAAACTTGTTCACTGCAACATTAGTCCACTTCAGCCACACTGATAATTCCATTCAAATGTATCATCAAACATCAATCAGTCATTTTAACCTTAAACAGGGAATAAATGCTTAAGACTGGTCCCAGACTGTTTGAGTTGTCCTAGCTGAAACTAACTTGCGCTGAGGGATCTTAAAATATGTCAGTGCCATTGTTTTGTCTCAATATGCACACCATGGGTCTGTTTCATAACATTTTATAAGGTTTTTAAGGTTTATCAAATAAGCCAGGTTTATTTCAGTTAGTCTGACTGCCCCAGTAATGTTCTTTTTCATTTTCTAAGGCATTTTAATAGAAGCTGTTTCCCCCTTAGAGGCTGAATACCTTCATTTAACTAAGACCTAGTCCTGGCTTAAGCTAATCTCTGTCTGTGAAACTGGGCCTAGGTGTTTTATGCGGGAGGGAAGCTTTGCATTACTAGCACCGTTTGTAGACCTCATATATCTTTACATAAATTGATCTTAGTTAAACTTAAAAATGTTCAAACTTTTGTACTATTAATAAAAATTTTAATTTTACTTTGCTGTACATTTAACCAATGTTAGAAGCAAATTAACAAATGCAGTCTGAAGATTTACTTAATATTATATATTATTAACTATAATAATATTTATTATATATTAATATTATTATAGTTTTATTTGACATTAGTAATACTTGGTAACACTTTAGAATAGGGGTTATACATTAGTTAAGCATTAATTAATGGTTAATTTGTTCACAATTAAGCATTAGTTGAGCAAAAACAAACTACTAATTAATGATTAAAATGTTAAGTTAATTAGTAGTGTGTTTTTGCTCAACTAATGCTTAATTATGAACAGATTAACCATTAATTAATGCTTAACTAATGCATTATTTTGGACCCCTATTCTAAAGTGTTCCCACAGTTTTTCCCGGTAAAAGAAAAAAAAAGGAATTTACCGTAAACTATTTAACAGGTTTTTCAGTTTTTTATCTTAAAATCACAGTAATTTTTTACAGGGACCGGGAACCATAAGCAAATACGCTGAGCTAAAAAAACTCAGAGACTTCAAGAATCTTTTCAAAAAAGGCCTGAATGTTGCAAAATTATTGGAGATCTCAATACTTCTTTTAAGAAACTCAGATGTTTGTTTTGGGAAAAATTAACATGGATTACAGGAAATCGTTAACACAGTAAAATATAGAGCTATAAAATGATGTGGATAGTAGCTCTTGACTGAATATGATTCAGATCTCTGGTTTTGATGTTTGAGAAACATAGGAAATCTCTTTTAAAAACCATGTAATAATCTGAGACGCAGGAAACGTCATTGATCTATTTAATTGAATTGCTATCTATTAGAAGTAATTGAGAGTTGTTGTTTAAATTAAAGTACCAATAACAATAGCACAATTTATATATTACATAATATATACTGTAGCAGCGTAAAAATACAAAACAGAAATTGCAAGTGTTCACACAGAAATCGAAGTGTTATAATTAAAAGTTCTTCAACAAACCTTGATTTATTTACAATTTTGACAAATCGTCTGCCTATAAAAGGAGAGAGAACGGTCTTGTTGGAAGCCAAAACCAACATAGCAACTTTCCTGCTTCACACATTGAATTCCAGCTATTTTTCTCACTCTATCGCCCTTTTAATCCTTTTTTCCAAATGTTGTTTGTGTCCCTGCGGCGGAGGTTTTTCTATATATGGAGGGGTGTTGAGAGGATGTGAGCCGATCACAGCGAGCCAGTCATTGTGTGCGGATCTCAGTACATTATGGCCTGAGAAGAAGGCCACACAATCCACACACACACAAACAGATGTGTCATGAAAAGATGTGAATGGGCACATTCATTGAAATGTGTGAGAAGCACATATATGCGACACCTTTTTTCACAAAGCAAGCAAATCCTTTGAAACCTACAGCTAAATTGAGATATTTATTATTATAGACACAAGATTTCTGTTTGCCTGTGTTGCTATTTTTTTCCTCGCTTTCATCTCCCACACACACAGCTTAAAACTAGCACTTTAAGCAAATCCGCAGCGAAGCATAAAATATCTAATGAAAAGACCCACCAACCAGCAGCAAAACAAAGTGCTTGATATCACAGTAATCAAGAGGTAAATAAGCAGAATTGAGATAAATGGACCGAGACAGCACTAGAAAGGAACGTTAAAACTGACGAAAGGAGTCTTAAAGGAATAGTTACCATAAAATTCTGTAATTTACTTGTCATTCCAAACCCCTATGACTTTCTTTCCATGCAATCACAGCGAATGGGACTCTGAAGCTTTCAAGCTTCAAAAAGAACGTGAAGCAATAAAAGCATATTATCAGTGGCCTAAATGACTTGTGTGCTGTATTCCACTTAATTTAGCATCTATGAGCGAGAAATGGATTGAAATTTATGCAGAGACTGAATCAGTGAGTCAACTCAAGAACCGAATCGGTGCAATATGTGATTGAATCATTTATTCAGATAAGGTTTTATCAACCAAATCAGCTTTTCATCAAACAGTTTGGACTTAAAACGAACATTTCATTCTCAGATCTTGTGTCTGTTTACTGTCATGAAGTTAACAATTTTGCATAATAACACATGAGTCATATAAACTGCTTCTATGATGCTCTTGCATTCTTCCCAGAATCATTAAAATAGCGTATAAGAGCAACAAGCAGAGCGCAGCTAATGAAAAAACATCATGCAGGTTTGGAACATGAGGATGAACAAATGACAGCAATTTTCATTTGTTTTTAGTTTACAGTTTCTATTTTTGGAATATAGCATATGAGTCGTAAGAACCACTTCTATGATTCTTTCTAAAAGCTTAAAGGAACGGTTCACCCAGAAATAAAAAAAAAATTTACTGAGAATTTACTGTTGGATCTTAACAGCTGAAAAAAGCATGACATAATCCAGACCACTCCAGTCCATCAGTTATTGTCTTGTGAAGCCAAAAGGAAGCGGGATAAAAAAGGGATCAAAACAAATATGCAGGTGGATTTTGTTTTAATGTGAGAGGACAACATTGGAAAGACTTTGACTGGAGGAAGTGTTAATATAAATTATAAACTCAATTTTGGCAAGATGTGTTGTTTAAAAGACCTTCTTACAAATGCCACCCTGAGAAGTGAGACATTGAAAGAAAGAAATGAAACAAGACCTTTATAGTGTGTGTGTGTGTATGCAGAACTACAAGAACCCTGCTGTGGGGTGGTAGCCTGCTCGTCCCTTTAATGTGTTTAATCATAGCGTATTATCAGCAGCCCCTCGGAGCGCCATTAGCAGAGCAGCACTTAGCTGGGCCGGTTTAATGGAGTCTTAAGATATACTATAATAATGAAGGGCAGAAGGCAACTGGATCGAGACCTGAGGAGAATAGAAAAATAAGGCAACAGTAAGGAAGGGGGATGGACACTTCAGTGTATTAATCAGTCTGTCAGAGCTGGAGAGTTATGCTGGTAAAGGTGTCGACAGGCAACTGATACATGATCACATTAAAGCAGCCGCAGAGCTTAATCAATCTGAGCCCGCTGGGCCGAACTAAGGGACGATCTCTCAAAAACCCGGACAGAAGGCTAAGTATGCGAGTGTGAAGGAGGTTTCAGGCCGTTTTTTTTAAAGGGTTGTCAGATTTGGACATTTTGCCATCCTGTTGGACCTGCGGTTAGGACAGTGTGCTGGAGACAATGACACTGAATGCTTGAAAACGTATCATTAGTGCCAAACTGTCAGTGGTCGTTAGAAGCGATTGGCCCAGTGAGCGGCAATCCAAGCTATTTTTTGGCCCAGATGAGATACACATCGTCAAGCGCAATTGAACACCCAGCACCGAGTGGGGAAATACAGACAGATTCTAATAGGACTCAATTGCTCTTTTTCCTATGTGCCGTCTGACCGTGACTCAGCTATATTAAGGATGCATCTGTGAGAGAGGAGGTGAGTGCTGTTAGGTAACATCATAATCAGGAATCTTACAGAAAGTTCTGTGTGCATATGAAGGTCATGCATTCACAGGCTGCTCCCACTGACAATACATGGCCTTCTTAGTTCACAGGCTCTTAATAACCCAGCAGTTAGATTTGACCTAAAGGCATATTCGGTAAATGGACACCCCTAGAAACGCTGCTAATGGCATCCCAGGGGATTCTAATAGCGGTCATTTCAAGAAGAAAACGATTATTTGTGTTGAGATGTAGGATTGAGATATAATTGCATGAGTAGCCCTACCATAATTATCCATCTGTTTATACCAATGTTTTTCAATGGCCCAATTCATTGAAGCGTGCTTCAGAAACCCATCGAAGCCCCAGTGACAGCCTATGCAGTTGCGCTATATAACCTTTGACCTTAAAATAAATATATGAATGACAACAACACTATAGAACTCAATAAATAACAAATAATAAAGATTATTGCATTTAAAATGCCACAAACACTGTTGGATTTCTCCAAAACTAAAAGATTTTTGTCCAATCAAATGCTCTACAAAATGAGGAAAATTAAACTGGAAGTACATCATCATAGAAAAGGGCAAAAGTGAGCTTTTTCAAGGATTTCTTGGGGTATTAAAATATTCAAAGTGCACACGGCCTCAGCAACCTTCAAACTTCTTTAAAACTGTCAGGCTAGACTTTGTCAACCAACAACAAAGTTTGCCTTGTCAAACTAAATTATACGAAACTATTAAAGTATATGCATAACACATAACGTAGACTTCGATCATGCATGATTGCCTTTGACCTGACTTGAGCAGCTGACGGATATGCTCAAAAGCTCCTGGAATAAATCAGAAATAACAAATCTTATATTTCAAAATTATTTATTTATTTTTTTTCATGAAACTGTTGGACCACCAACATTCGAAAACATTACATTCAAAATAGAAAGCTGTTGGATTTCTTCTACCAACACTTGAAAATAACCAATGTGACCTCACTTTAGTCGCCATATTGGCAATTTTGTCAAATCACACATCTCACAGCCAAATAATACATTTATAATCGGATTAATAGCACAATAGGACTAAAAAAAGCCTTCCACCTGAATGAAATTTCAATCGGATTAAAACTGATGACCAAAAATAATCCAATCAACATGAACAAATTAAGCATGTAAATGCTTTAATCTAACAATTTCCTGCATCAGATTGAAACTCCTTGTGTGTGTGCGCTTTGTCATGATGTCTGTATTGACATATGTAGACATGTAAACATAGACATTGTCTTGTAATGATGTGTTTGTTTGCATCTGGTTAGGGACTGGATATCTAAATGTATATAGTTCAGTCACGAAACGTAACGTATTAACGTAACTGGTGATTGCTAAATGACTTGGCACAAGCTGACTGGTTCATGTTGCAATGAGCTTGCTGCCGTTCATTTAATTGGCTGCTTAGCATCCACTTGAGCATTTTGCAGTGTGCTTTCAAAGTACCCTCCACCTGTATAGATGTGCTATATATTATTTTAAATACTTTGTGCATTGGCTGTGAGAAGTTTCTGTATTACTTGCAGCAGCAGAAGCAATAATCTACAACTATAGCATTAACCAACCTCAGCAGCATCACAGATCTATCTCACCTAGAACAAATGCATTAACAAAGTCATAACCAGCATAAAATCTTCAAGAGTTGTCATGACTGAACTAAATGTCTGCTAAAAATCTCTTCTGACATATGTCAGCTTTTTACATCATCAAGGTCAAAATGAAACCAAAAAGGATTCCCACGGTAGCTGTGACATTGCAGTGAGTTTCTCTGGTTACGAATGTGGTGAATAGTCACTGCACGTGCTGAAGGTTTGTCTTGAAGACGTGTCATATATGCATATGCAAATATTTGAATTAGATTGCAAATTGGGGTTCATATAAACAGATGATGAGATTCTTCAGAATTTTTTTAATCAGACTTGGACGTGTTTCAGACTGAAGAAAATGAGTTCATGTAAACATCCTACTAAAGTCCAGTTCCAGAGGTTATTTTTTAATATGAGACGGATTCCAAGTTCTGAGTTGTCTGGTCCAACTCAAACCAAACACCTGCCGCTGCTAATAATTTGCGTTTACTTGAAAATTACAGCAGGTGTGCTGGAACTGAACTCTTCAGAAGTATATGCGGGTGGGACTGAGTAGCCCATTGCAGATATAGTTGGTAATGGAACTTCTATTAAATTATTCCTGCTTTTTAGACCATCTTTATTCGGAATGCTGTGGCTTTTAGTCCACATCTATATGCTAATGAACACATGGTGGTTAACAAAATGAACATTAAGCAGATATATGCATTTAAAATGTGCAGTCTGTCTTTTTAAAAAACAAAAGTAGGCTACTGATGAATCATGTTGCGCTAAACAGATCTTTGTCCAGCCAAAAGTTTCAACAGAAAATACATCTGGACAGATGAGAAAGCCGTGTTTTTCAATAATTTCTTGGGGTGAAGCGTTCAAAGCACGCGCAACCTTCAAACTTTGCTTTTTATTTAACTGTCAGGCAATACTTTGTCAGCCAACATCAAAGTTTGCCTTGTCGAACTTCTAGTATAAACTATAAACGTATACGCAAGCAGTCGTTTATGCATAACCGAGGGGACGCTGTATTTCATTTGACAGAGCTCTCTCGCGCTCTGCATGCTAATGAACGCCGGCGCGTAATTGCGCAGATCAGTCAATAGATGGCAGAGCGAGGTCACTGATTAGTATGCAGGCCGTTCCCAGAGGAGAAGAGCTCTGAATTCATCAACCCTGTCCTTCATACCTCCTTATTTGAATAAATCGCATTGTTTTGACAGTCGATCAACTGCAGTTATGGGCATCCTTGTAAGTATGAAGCAAGTCGGGCAAAATGGAGTGAAAATAGATTAGCGTACAAGTTCAGAATCAGAAAAACGAGCGGAACATGCAAAAGCCAAGTCCTCTGATTTATACAGTCTGACAATTTCGCCAGCGTGGGAAATTAACTTTTTGTTTATTGTTTAATATAATAGTCGCTCCCCGGAATTGAATTTCAGAAGCCTTCACCATTCACCATTCGCGAGGGCATATATTTGAACCGCGTATAAACAGCGTGGCGTCCATTTATGCCATTAATATGATGCAATTAATTGAAATAAATTCTCAACTGGAACAACGGTGGCAGGAAAACGCTCTGCTAGAATGTATTTTACATAATCGGCCGTTCTCTGTTAGATTATAGAGTTGTTCACTGTCGCAATAGGCTATAATAACTAATTAGATTCACTGAAATAGTGCATCTGAATAGACGTGGAAGTCTATTTTGAGTGGAACATCAAACGTACTGTCTCAATATACTTTAATATCCAATTAACGAAAATGGTGAATCTGATTAGACATTAAAGCGGTTTGTGACAATAATAATGCTATACATTACACGCCATCAAACGTAGGCTAGCTTGTCGATTGGTTTGGGCTGTAGAGATACACTATTTACGTGTAAAGTTAATTAGATATTGGTACAGTTCTGATGCAAAACTAAAGAATGCTGTACTTTTTACACCATCAGACGTATCGGCTACTGTCATTAGTTTTTTAGGTTATTATTTTGAGGCGGCATGTAAGTCTTCTTTAGCTTAATGTAAAATGTTCTATATCAAACGTTAGGTACAAACCGGGGGAATTTACCATGGGGCATTTTGCCTAAATCCCTTGTTCATTTCACATGCCGATTACAATCTCGCACAAAACACTTCCCTTAACGCGTAAAACCGGAATATCTGGACTTTACGCGTAAATAGCATATCGCGTGAGCCCGATCCACAAGTTCTAAACTTCAATGCCTTTCCGTTCCCCCCGCTGCGTGACGCGACGATGACATCACGACCAATTCCATCGGTCGCGCTCTCGAGCTCCAGCAAGACCAGAAGAAGTGAGCGAGTCGCGTCAGGCAGAGGACTCGGCAGCGTTCCTCACGATAACATACCTGTGCACACTCCGGGCTTACTAGCAGTTGGAGCGGACCGTAGACTGAGATTGCGATCTGACGAGCCCCGACACACCGCCTCCGTTTCGCTTCGCAAAGTGAAAGAGATTTTATGCTAAAGTTTCCAGGATTGGTTTAACCTCCCGCGGACGAGAGCGGAATGAGCGACTTTACGATGATAAACTGTTGCCTGATTTTCTGCGCGTGTCTTCTGTCCAGCCAAGGTAATGTGACACAGTAACTTGTGGGTCAATGTCTTTACTGTCCACTCGGTCTCTTTTGTTATTTTGTAACCTAGAGTAATTTGCATGATGCTTGCCTTTGGTGAGCGCTTAATGTGAAGTCGCCCGTCCCAAGTGTGTTGATACGCAAGTTGCATGCGTGCGTTACGCTTGCGCGCGCCGATTTCTACAGCTTACCTGCTTATCTAGGTTATCCTGGTCAACTTAATAAGAACCACTGACCGTAACCCGTATCCCTTGCCTCGTACGCCATGTTACGCAAGGTGTGGCCTGTCGTGATCAGTTTTTTCTATGGCTGGAAGGCAGCAGGTGTAAC
This sequence comes from Enteromius viviparus, assembly GCA_032353835.1. Lineage (NCBI taxonomy): Eukaryota > Metazoa > Chordata > Actinopteri > Cypriniformes > Cyprinidae > Enteromius > Enteromius viviparus. Next base: position 1,574,055 of record JAUCNO010001174.1, on the reverse strand, counting down.
TGTATTGTCTTACTCAATAACCTACTTCACAGTTTGAAACTTTTATATCTATTATACCTTTTGTACAATATATAGGAAGCGGGAAATGCAACAGGGTTTAGTTGTTAACACTTGGCGCTTTATGACAGGTCTGTGCAGCTGACTGAAACTCCTAAAAATGCAATGATGTCTGAATTTTCTGCAAGTCTTCTGCTATTTTGAGATACCACTGTTGTAAAATTGCATTTTAAGTTCCTGTTCCCCTTATTTGCCACACTAGTCTTGCTAGTGCTGATGGTCCTAGACATTTCTTCCCTGGTGGTTTAAACATCACAGTGATTTGATGGCGTCTCGGAGGGGCTGCTTTCCTCTGATAAGGAGAGACATGTCTGTGGATCTGCGTAAGCCGAGGCTACACTGCAGGACTGAAGCTCTGCACATATTTAAGGACTCGGGTTACATGTTTAGCAATGTAGTGCGTACCTGACACAACTAATGGCATTGATTTCACGATTGTGGGTATGATTCCAAAAACATTTTCAGTTAGCATCAATAAACAACATACAGAAGACTAATTTGTGCCAAAAAACATCAAGAACGATCGATATGAAATAACTATAATAACTACATTATAGTCCAAAGCAATGAAAGATGACGTTCTGATTATGATCATAGCAATTCTGCAATTCTGTTGTCTAACCCTTCAACGTTGGATGGATTCTGATTGGCTGTCTGTGTTGCACTTAAATGCAAAACAAGTAAACGAGAGATGCAGAGCAATTTTTAGACTCTTCCTAATGTGTCACTCTTTTTCCCTTTCGCTGTTTTAAAACTGCTTATCCACTTGTTGGGACAGTGTTCACACCTGAAAAGTGAGCCAAGAGGTGTCAAACCAGTTTCAGACCAGTATGCATGCATACTTGTGTTAACTACATATCTGAGCGTTTTATTGCATACTGTTCCAGTATTTCATCCAGGTAAATGTCCAGGAAAACGTGACATGATACCAGCAACTGGTACTGTTAACTACATATCTGAGCATTTTATTGCATGCCAGTCACATAAAACATCAGTTTTTTGGGTGAATGGACAGGAAAACGCGACATGATACTGGCACCGGGTGGCTGTAAATGAATCCTGATCCTGAGCGCTCCCCGTGCACATATTTCACAAGAAATAAGACGAGCATCTTGGCCGTTGGATAAATGAGTTTTGGATGGATGAATCGTGGCACCACAATTAGTCATGCCAAGTTCCCAGTGCCGCTCAAACTTGCGTGGGCACACTCTGGGGTTCGCCTCTATTAATTTCTTCATGGGATAAGGCGTTTTACACCTCGGGACGAGCGGAGGGTTATTACAATGCGCACAAGTCTTTCGGTAGCCCATTAATCTTTTTGGTACGTGTCAAAGGTTTGTGTATTAGGTCTCCGAGGGGATCTTCAGGGGTGAGGTGACGGATTCTCGCAGTTGTCATGGAGACCCCTTTTCATTGGGGATCTGATGGCATCCATCTTGTTTTAGAGTCTTTGAGGGGAGTTTAAAACATTATTGCCGAGTGCTTAATTCAGTTTGGGATCAGGGAAGCACGACAAGTGGAAGTAGATGCGTTTCTTATTGGCTCCCTTTGGTCTTCCATTACTGTCAGAAGCAACAAATGTCAGAGCGGCTGCAAAGAGCAAGTCCCGCACAAAGACGTTATAATGTAGTTTTCTTTGTATTCCTTTTTTCTCGCCGCCGAACAATACGCTTCTGTGCCAACAGGTTTTCAAGAACAAAAGACCTCAGAGTCGGCTTTGTCCAAAAGAGAGTGTAAAATGAAACTCGCACCTCCAGAAGAAACCTCTCTCTGTCTTCACCCACGTTGAGCATGCAAGAGGGACTAAAATTGCTGGCCTTTGAATAAATGCCCTTTCCTCGCACCCCTCCTTTTTCTTTTCTCCTCCCGCCGTGCATTCAGAGCTCCGTCTCAAGCCTTTGTTCTGGTGGCTTTAGTGATTGGTCGCCTGTAAGACCCTCTGTCTCTTCCACTTCCATTGTTTATGAGTGTCTGTAGAGTGAAGCGCGTGAGAGCGCTTTCCTCTGAGTGTGTTGACAAAAAGTTCCCCCGCCTGTCCTCGATTTACCTCTGTCTCACACTGTTTATACACCATCACGGCCAAACTGTCTGCAAGCCATTTCTGTGGTCTCTTTTTGTATTGTAGATTATGCATTTGAAATAACTGAAGTTCCAGAGCATGCAAAATGCGAAAATTGTTTGATGAGCGCAATCTTGCTCGCTTGACTCCAAAATATGCTGCAGTTGTAAATGAGGAGTCAGATGTGTGCTGCAGAACAGATGGGAAATCTGTGTCTCCGTCCGTCTCCCGATTTATCTGTTTGTCTCACGGCGGTAAGAGATACTCTCTGTCCTTCTCTGCTGCTGAGGTGGTCATACGGTGCCGTTAGTGAAGGCCAGAGGACTCCTGGAGGCCAGCCATGCCATCTTATCACCCACCACTGTGCCTGATGAAATGAAGGCTACAGAGAGGGATTTTTATGTGTGGGCTCTGAGATCAGCCTTTTTGTGACCCTGGGCTCATTCAAAGGGTTTTTCCGCCCGCTTTAAAACTTTCTACGCCCTCAACTTTATCAATCCTTTAAGCAAGGAGCAACTGCTGTGCAGCATCGATATACCTCAAGCATTTCAGTTAGGGTTTGTTTTAAACCTTTAGCTGATGCATATAACCTTCTTATAGGTTTCAGCCTTGTGCTATATCCTAACCTGGCGGGATATAAGTTATGGAAATAGTTGGTTGAGTGCACCAGTTTGGGATTTTGTAAAGTGGTCTTTTAAAGTTTAACTTTTACCATTTTAAATCTCAATGACTTTAATTTACAATGGAAATGACAGCATTGATTTTCATACTGAATAGCAATTTGTAACATCTATTTGCATAATACATTTTTGTTTTGGTGTTTTCTATTGAATCTCTTTTAGAGTTTGTTTCGCTGCAAAAACAGTGCTGTTGCATTGATTCTCCAATATGAGTTAAAAGCTGCTGCGGGGTAATAATGAAACAGCAGTTTTAAAAACTGATTTTTTTTTGTTTACAACAGGATCGGCATTTTCATGGGTTTAAAAAGATTTTTGTTATGAGAGACAAAAGGCTATATTGTGCATCAAAATCACTCCTTTCTTAGGAAAAACGTACTGAATGTAATATTTTGTGGTGTTGAATCCTGATCTCTTTCCATCTTCAGTTCCTTAAAAAAATATAAAAATGTGCACAACACATTCACAAGAAGCTGAGGTCAAGGGAGTATATGAATATCCTGTATAACCCACACTAAGGGGTGTATTGACTACTTCCTTGCTTTCCAAAAAAATGAGACAATAATGGCCTGAGTGTCTTCAACATGCCGTCTGTCAGAGACTGTAACATACATTATGCATTTTGCAGGTGTTTTTTGTCCAATGTAGATTTTGGTTGTTCAAAAGATTCAGAATCTGACCTGTCCTGTCCTAATAAAAAAAAAAAAGTAGCATTCTGTCTGTCAAAAAATAATGTGCACAATACATGCAGCAATGTTCCATGGAGTGCATGCATTTCCTGTAATACCCACACGAAAGGGTGTATTGTGAAAATGGTGGCCTGGGTGTCAGACACTGTTACAAACATTGACGGGTTTGTGTTTTTTTATAAAATGTAGTTCACCATCTTAGTTGTTCAAAAGATTAAGGCAATTTTTAGTTTCATAAAATGTGGTTTAACTTCTTAATAAAATGGTTTTACATGATTTCTTACTGTTAATACAGACTCGCATACTTAAACAAATACTTGCATACTTAAACTAACTCTGTGGCATAATACGTGCAAAGGACAAAACCTAGAAATCTAGACTTGCTTCAGACCATGCCACTTTCGATTGTTGCTGTGCAAGTGCTATTTTATTTTTCCTTGGGGAAAATGCAAATCTAGTTCTTTGCGGCTTAACTTGTCTTAAAATTCAGGTTAGCTGTCCTTTCATCTGTCAGATGGATTGGTGGGGGATTAAGCACAAGAAGCACGGCTCTTTCATAGCTCAGATGACTTAATGGAGTTCTTATTTATGTTTAATGTAAGTAGAACCATCTCATTTCTGTTTGTTTTTATTGCTCGTAGGAGTTCTGGGAGAAACATCTGAATAATTGAGTGTAGAGCTATAAAATGAATGCGCATCGCATGGACTACCCGAGGTAATTTGATCTTAGAAGAGTTGATGAGAAATTCATGAGTGCATATTGAAATCGGACTTTCATTAGTTTAACGTGTCCATACATGCAGGTGAGCTTTGGGCAGAAGCATTGGTGATGGGCATTACACGTTAACGGCGTTTGCCTGAGCCAGGGCAAACCTGCGCTGATTTATTGAGATCCTCTTGAGGGAGGAGTTGAAATTGCCTTAATTACGTCTGATCTTCTTCAGAAGCTTGCTGCTTGATTGACTTTCTTAGCCCCGCGCCGTTAACACTGTGCTTTTAATTGTGCCGGCAAGCATGCTGTTATATCTGTATGTGCTCAATCTACCTTTTTAATAGAAAGCGCGCTTCCACCTTAGCAGACCTCTGTAATTTACAGCGGAGTTAACCTCATTACCAACAATAAATTTGTGTCATCTAAAAAAGGCTTACAGGATCTCATTTTCTCATCTTCGGCTTTTTATCTGAGAGATGAGTTTGAAGACCATGTCATTTGCAATTTGTAATTAAACCTTGCCTGGGTTACGGTGAGTTAGGGCTTGTGATCCAGTTTGTGTGGAACAGTACTGGAATGTTTCTGGAACAGTTCTAAATAAAACCCCATTTAATGATGGGGAAGATGTAGGAATTGATTGGATTGTGCAAGATTATGAAGAGTAACATGCGCTGCAACTGTTGTTAGTGACTCTACATGGTTGACAAGTAAATGGTGTCCAATTTTGATTTCATGTTTTGCTTGAATGACCATAAAAGCATTTTTAACGCTCCATTTTAGTATTTGTGGAATGATAATTTGGGTGTTTGAGATCAGTTTGCAGGGTATTGAATAATGGCATTGGATTTTTAAATGGAATGTTTGTTATTGATGAAAAGCTTTTTTTATTTATTTCTTTTTTTAAAAGCCAACAAGTGTGTTCTCCATCCATTTTACTTCCATATTGTGCTGTTTCTGAATAAAACAATCTAGCTAGAAAAAAGGCGGGAAGGGAATGGATTGGATTGTGCATGTTGCCTGAATTCTATGAAATCCAAACATGGTTTTTCTTGAGCTGAATTTCAATTTCAGAAGAATTGTTAACAAGACCTTGAGTGCTCCTCAAGAAAGTAAGCTGTCAGTTTTGACTTGAAGTTAAAAGCGAAGTGGTGAACTGACCAGGTAGACGAGTAGTTTTCTTGGCTCTCTTTTTGATATTTTATACCCCTCGGGTTATTCTTGCAGAACATTTATTTGGGCCTTTTGTGACCAGTTTGCAAGGAAATGAATAACATTTTTGACTTTAAAAAGCTTCATTCTCAACCCATTTTACTTCCATAATGAGTCCCGAATAAAACATTTTTAAGACTAAAAACAACAGTAATTGATGGCATTGTGGAAGCTGTAACAATCTGATGTGTTTTTGTTTGTTCTCTTCAGAATAGCATTCACAGATAAATGTTGTCTGCCAGACCTTGAGCGTGTAATTAGTCATTCATGTCAGTTTTGACTTCATGTTGACTTGAAAAGCGGTAAAGAAATGACCGTGTAAGCCATTCGGATGCAGCTGATGAATATTTGGAGTCCCTCGGTTGATATAAGCAGAGTAATGGAGAACGGCTTCCAAGCAAAGCTGTTATTCTAAGACTTTGAGAGTAAACAAAGCCAAATAAATAAATAAAGGTTTGATCTCCTGTGTGGTTTTTCAGTTGGTTCGGTGAATTGAGATGACAGTCATGTCTCAAGCCGCAGAGTTAAACCCCGGAGAGATTTTTTTCCGAGTTGCTGGCATCCGAAGCTCTGAGTTGAAGGGTGAAAGGCTAATGCTTCTTGAGGATTCCACGGACCTCCAGTCATGGTGTTAGGGAAAATGACTTCCGTGGGGGAATTTCATAAATGTTTATGTGAACGGCTGTCTGTGATGGCCTAGTCCTTCTGTGTGTGTGCTTTTTAATTCCAGCTGACTTGGCCGTTGTATACCGCTGGCAGTTTGTTCAGCTCTTTGTAGCAATGGAAGTGTCTGAAAACGGTTTTAGTAACTGAGCGGGAACAGACGGGGGTCTGCAGACTGTAGAATTACAGAATCACACTTCTCTGAATGCCGAGAGTAGTACTGAAAGATATCCAGGCATGCCAACACACTCTCCACAAGCACACAGGAACATTCTTTCACTAACGCTTTGTCCACTTCCAGGCACACCTACGTCCTTGCAAATATAGAAAATGTATAGGCATGCATGCAGACACCAATAAGAAAATACTTTTGCTCTGAGGTTTTGCTCATTTATAGTTCAGGAGGTCTCGGTTACGTTGCAGATGCAGGGTGATGCAACAATTTTTTTTCTGACAGATGATAGTGTAAGGCTATAAAAATTTGCATAAAACTCTGGTGGAACAGATCATTTGTTCTTGCAAGAATTTTTTGAAATGTTTTCAATTAGTTCAAATTGACATTTTTTTCTTGGTTTCTTTGCAAATCTGATTACATATGCACTTTACGAAAGAGATTAGTTTTCCAAATGGAGTTGGAGTTATAATTATTAAGAGCGGATGGCTCATGAACTGATACAGATGGGACTTGGATCTCTGTAGTTTTTACTGAAATGGGATTTTTATTTTTTGGGCGTAAGTATTGTCGAAGATAGTGACTATGTGCATCATAAAGCACATTGAAATAAACATTTCTATATGTAGTATTAGGGCTGCACGATTTTAAGAAAAAAACTAATTTCGGTTTTTCTGATAAATATTGCGATTGCGATGCGATTTTCGATTTTTGCGTTCGATACTTTAAAGTGCAT
>JAUCNO010001174.1:1542245-1557734 GCA_032353835.1 Enteromius viviparus | reverse complement strand
CCAACTTTGTGAATAGATTAACGGCGATATTTTTTTTATCGCGCGATAAGAGTCTCGCCGATAACGGCCCACCACTAGTATGTATATATGTATATGTGTATGTATATATGTATATGTGTATATATGTATATGTATATGTGTATATATGTATATATATGTATATGTATATGTATATATATATGTATATATATATATGTATATATGTGTGTGTGTGTGTGTGTGTGTGTGTGTGTTATAAACTGTTATATACTGTGCAGTGTTGGGTGTAACGCGAGTTACATAATAATATTACTTTTTCCAAGTAGCTAGTAAAGTAACGTATTGCTTATTAATTTAAAAAAAAATACGTTGTTTTCTTACTTATTTACTGACAAGTCTACTGACCTCATGTTGGGAGAAATCAGAAAAACAGAGCATTGTGTGCTGTGTGTGAAAACAGTACACTTTTAGGTTTGCTTTAACATTTTCTATAAATAGAACTTCTTATATGAAAAAAAAACACTCAAGCTCTGCCCATATTTAAAAAGTAATGCAAAAGTAACGTAACTCAGTACTTTCCATAAAAAGTAACGTAATTAGTTACTTTTTTTTAAGGATAAACACAATATTACGCAATGCATTACTTTTAAAAGTAGCTTTCCCCAACACTGGTTATGTGTAAGTATGTATGTGTGTATATATATAAAATGTGTTCAAGTAAAGTTAAACAAAATTTTAGTTAAACTAAATTAAAATGAGAAACATTGTCTTGGCGATTGGCTGAATTATTTTTTTGCTCATATATTTTTTTTTTTGCAGTAAATATTTTTAAGTGAGTAGTAAACCATTTTTTACAGTGCATTTATATAAGTAGCACTTGCAAAAGAAACTAATTTTAATGTTGAACTGTAAAAAAAATATGTCTCCCGTTTAGAACGCAAAGCCTCATTCTGCGATTAAGAAATGCGTCTGATTGTACACGACCCTAAATCAGCTTAATTGTGCACAAGTCCGCTCGCTCGATCATGAAAGCGTGTAGTTCTGCGGTTCTTTACTACAGACTCACACTTCCTCTCCCTGCGGTTCTGTCCCAACTGTCTAGTTAGCGTGACAAATTCTCCTCATTTTATTACCAAACTATGTAAATAATATAAATGATTATAGTGCATGATAACAGAGCTCTCTATCTCTTCCTCCTTCTGTTCTGGATATACAGTCCTAATCTGTCATTCGGAAGCGCTGCTCACTTGTGCCTGGCTCAGCAGATATCATTGAAAAACTGTCAGTGCGAGACATGTTTATTCTCTCTATTCTCTTAGAAGCTCTTTTCGATGCCTTTCTTCTCTGCCTTCCTTCCCCCGAGGTGCTTTCATTTGTATGTTTATACGTCTGCGTGTATACGTGTATCTGGTCTGGCTCAGGGCCGCTAGTGGGTGTTTGTGAGGATGATGTAGGAGCAGGTAATTGGACCGGTAGAGCAGGTAAACCGCCGCTATCGTTAGCCTTGATGGTGAAATGCCAAACGCTGTTTATTATATGAGTTGTATTTAATTTAGTTGACTGTTTTCAGTGCTTTCTCCGTCTTGTGTGCGTGGGCATTTGTATGGCCCGCTCTCTGCCTCTTACAGACTAATTAGCTGGTAATTTGTGTGTATGTAAACGTAAGCATTTACTCGTCGGCTGCTTGTGTGAGTGTGAGTGAGAGAGTTCTGACAGTTCCTGTATTGCAGTTGAACTGGCCTTTACCAAATGTCTCAATCCCACTCCTGCTGGGATCTCTGAGAGGTTACTCACTTCGTCATCAGTCTCCCGCTGCACTGAATAACAGCCTCAAACACACACCACATTATCTGTCCCTCCGTCTCTCTCTCTCTCTCTGTCCCTCTCTCTTTCTGTCCCTCTGTCTCTCTCTATCCCACTGTCTCTCTCTGTCCCTCTCTCTTTCTGTCCCTCTGTCTCTCTCTATCCCACTGTCTCTCTCTGTCCGTCTCTCTTTCTGTCCCTCTGTCTCTTTCTATCCCTCTGTCTCTCTCGGTCCGTCTTTCTTTCTGTCCCTCTGTCTCTCTCTATCCCTCTGTCTCTCTCTGTCCGTCTCTCTTTCTGTCCCTCTGTCTCTTTCTGTCCGTCTTTCTTTCTGTCCCTCTGTCTCTCTCTATCCCTCTGTCTTTCTCTGTCCGTCTCTCTTTCTGTCCCTCTCTCTATCCCTCTGTCTTTCTCTGTCCGTCTCTCTTTCTGTCCCTCTGTCACTCCGTTCCTCTCTCTTTTTTGTCCCTCTATCTCTCTTTGTCCATCTCTCTTTCTGTCACTCTGTCACTCCGTCCCACTCTCTTTCTGTCCCTCTGTCTCTCTTTGTCCATCTCTCTTTCTGTCACTCTGTCCCTCTCTCTTTCTGTCCCTCTGTCTCTCTCTCTGTCCTTCTCTCTTTCTGTCACTCTGTCCCTCTCTATTTCTGTCCCTTTATCTCTTTCTGTCCCTCTGTTTCTTTCTTTCTGTCTCTCTCTGTCTGTCTCTCTTTCTGTCCCTCTGTCACTCCGTCCCTGTCTCTTTCTGTCCCTCTGTCTCTCTCTGTAAGTCTCTCTTTTTGTCCTTCTATCACTCCGTCCCTTTCTCTTTCTTTCCCTCTGTCTCTCCCTCTCTGCCCGTCTCTCTGTGCCTCTGTTTTTGGTTGGTCTGTTTTTGTCATTCTATCTATTTATCTACTGTTGCGTCATCATTCTGTCTTTATGTCCATCCAACACTCATTCTGTCTAATATCCTTCTATTGTTTTTTCATTCATTCTGTCTGTTTTGTCTCTGTCTTTTATTCTATCCATAATTTTTTTTGTTCTATTTGTCTATGGTTCTTTATTTTTTTGTCATTCTGTTTATCTATCGTTCTATCTATCTGTCGTTTTATCTATTGTTCTGTCATTCTATTGTTCTACTGTTCTCTGTCGTTCTATAATTCTATCATTTTGTATGTTGTTTTCCGTTCTTTCTATCATTCTTTCATTTAGTCTGTTCTCGCTGTCATTCCATTATTCTATCCTTCTATCTATACATTTAATCTATTGTTCCTTTTATCTGTAGTTTTCTTTTGTTTTGTTCTGTTGACCTGTCTTATTCATTTGTTTTCTTTTGCCCTGTCATCCTATATATTTTCAACTATTTTACTCTTTTGAGAGACATTATTTTTTGTTTCTCTATGGCTAAGATCTAATAAGTGTTAATTCATTACAGAATAAATATTTCCTTGTTTTTGTAACATTTTATGTATTTTTTTTTATTACAAACGTCCTTGTACATAAAACATAAAATCAGTTAAGTAGGCTATTAATGGCAAGGGCATCAAAAAGTTAGAAAACGCCTGGTTTCATCTATTTATAAATCTTTGTAGCTCACTGGTTTGTCTGTGTAGTGGCTAATTTGTTGCCTAATCTGTCTGTCAGCTTGTTGTCTGGCAGGTTATTGTCAGATCTGTCTGTCTGTCTAGTGGTCTCATTTACTGCGTGTCAGTTTGCTGGTCTTTCTCTCTTTTTTTCTGATTCTATTCTCTCTTAGCCACGGCGTTCAGTCTCTGTGGCATCGCTTTATTAAGTCTTTACTTGTGAGCTTGGCAGGCCGTTTGCTTCTCTCAGCGCAGGGGCAGAAGTCAGCATTTTTTGGAGGCGTTTTCTGCCTTGTTTTTAAAATCACTTTTTTTTTTTTTTGCCTGCGCTTAATCTGCTACATGCAGCGTCTGAGCATGTCATGCTAATAGCAGATGATGCTGGACTACTTTTACCAGCTAATACATTTTAGAGCGCGCTCCTGAATCTCAAATCAGTTATGCGAGGTCTCGCCATGTTTACTGTACAGCGTAATGCGAGACTGTCTGATAACGAGAGCTAATGGCTTGATTGATTTCCTACACGGATGGGAAATAATGCAGTAGTACTCTGTGCGAATTCCTCTTAAACATCAATCTCGGAAACGCCACTCTGGATAATGTCCGTAAACCCTTTAACACGGACACTTAAATGTGTCAGAGCATTGCTTCTTGGCGAGTTTCTTCACTTTTTCACTCGAAAAATCTCATTAGCGGTGACATGGAGACTGTGTCAGTTTCATTTCCTGTGCAGTCTAACCAGTACGAATATAAAATGTGATTGGGGCATTTGGGATTGGACTTACATTTCCATTACTGACTACAAATCTCATAATGTGCATATGGTGAGCTGGCTGATGGCATTAGCTAGTTACTAATAGAGCCGCACATGTTAAGTGTTTCACACAAGCTCTCAGCCATGTGTTTCAAAGCTTTTTGCCTCAACTGTGATGGATGACGGAGTCTGACTGCGTTTGTGTTTTCCATATTAAAAAAAAAAAAGAAAAACTGGTTTTCACTGACTTAACCTGAGCTGAGCGATGATACTAGATAACTGCCTACACACAGCACGACCCAGCCTCTGTTTACTTAGTCTTAATCTTGATAAAGCATCTTTATGCTTGTTTCAATAATTCATAAGTTATTTGAATTTCTGATTAATGTAATGCATTGCAGTCGCTCCACACTAGGGATGTACAAAGAGACATCCTTTTAAAAATTGACTAGTCAGTGAGACTTTGGGATCCCACTCTGATTTTTTAGGTAGTGTTTACGTAAGGCAGGTTGCTGGGTTTAAAAGCAGCAGGGCATCTTAAAAGCATCTAAAAAAGATAACACTTGTGGTAGGAGGCTTAGAAACGGCAAGGTACAGCAACCAGAGTAAAGGTGCTTTTAACCTGGAATAAAAGAAAATGGAAGAATTGCCAGATTCTTTCTCCCTTCTATTTTGCTATTTGTAGCTCTAAGAATGAAGAATGTTATTTGTGCATTTAATTATTATTTGACATTTTTTTTAATCTTTTTATTTTTTTGCTCACCATAGAAGGGCTTGTATCTTCATTCTCAGAGTTACACATAGCTTAAGAGAGGTTTATCTTCAATGTTCAAGGTTGTATTACTTTAATATACTATACTACCCATACACAGTAGTCAACAAAAACTTCCATTAAAACATAATAACAAAATGTTTTCTTGTTTTAGGACAACCTAGATGCTGACTACTGTATATAATGTATTTAATATGCAATAATTTTGAGATTATTTTAAGATTTGTACAGTTTTAAATGGGCTTTTTTATCATTTACCATTTATCGGTTTATTTTTATTTAATATTTTTAATAAATGTTTTTTCTGAATTTTTTCTATTCAACATGCAAAGTATTCTACAAGCTTTGGAATATTGCAAATACACAAAAAATAATAACATAAATGATAACAGCTGGTCTAACTAAACAGGTTTCATTTATCGACTCTGTATTAAAAATAAATAAATAAATAAATAAAATAATGTTAACAAACTAGGCTCTGAGCAAAGTAAGGGTGTGACTGTGTGTGTGTGTGTTTTGTGATGTTTAAAGGGCAAATGGGCTTGTGGCTTGGGCACAATCATCTGAGAAAAGAGAACAGACACCATGGATTTGAGAGAGCAGTGACTTAACCTTCCCCTTCAGTGAGCCGAGTGTGTGTGTGTGTGTGCACGTATGTATGCTTTCAGATGGTCAGGCCTGATATGTCTTCCTTAGAGGCCTTCCTGACATTTCAATTCACCGGCCATTCAAATTTGAGCGTCAGCGCTGAAGACATTAGCAGCTGCCCACCCAGATTTCGTCTAAATTTCCGCACATGCTAACAATCATCTCCTGATAAGACTTCCCCTCCGGCTACAGATACAAAGCGGACAGATGTTGTGAAATTTGCATTCTGTTACCCCCGCTTCTGTCTTAAACGCTCGTGATTCCCCTCTCGCTGACACGCGCTTGTTTTAATCATCTCTAATTCTTTTCCTCCCGCAGTCTTCCTCTCCTCTTCTCTTTTCTTTTTTTATCTGGCCCAGGATCATGAGGATCGAGGATGATGTGCTGTCAGAGCTAGCGCAGGTTCAGGGGCCGTGGGCAGTGACTGAACGGTCACTCTAAAGCGACCCGTCTGACCTCTGAGTTAACAAATATGGCAGGCGGACCCTGAAGAGACTGGTGGGTGTTATTGGGTGATTCGGAGCGAATCCACACACAGAGTGGGCAATAGCGAGCGCTCAGCCGTCTAAGAACAGAGGAGGAGGAGAAACAAAGATGGTGGAAAAAGCCAGGGAAAACAATGGCAGTGTTCTCACATTCACATCCAAGATACGTCTCGGAGGATTGTGTAAAGCCTTGCTTGTCTTTGGGCGGTGTTATGTATCGTATGGATGTTGCTAGCTCTGCAGTATGCTCATATATTTTTAATGACATACTGTGTGGATTTCACTTAACCTTGTTATCATCTTATAATTCAAAATTCTAATTGTTTTACAAAAGTAGTTTGTTATTAAAGTTTTAAGTTGAAATATTTTACCATATTTTAACTCTTGTAGATTATTTAATTTGTTTAATAGAATTATTTAATTTAATGTTTATTAATTATTTAATATGTATGTGTACTGTGTTAAAAATACACACACAGTATATATTTACAAAATATTTATACATATTCTAATATTTTATACTATATAAATGTACTTTATATATAAACACTGTATTTTTCTTAAATGCATGTGTGTGTATGTATTTATATATACATAATAAATATACGTAGCACACAAATATGAATGCATAAGCTATTATAAAATACATTTAAAAATTTTTATAAAATGTTTATTTTTACATAATTGTTGCCATTAATTAAGTGTGGGGAATTTTTCTATTTCCTTTTTGTTAACCTTTTTCTGACTGGATAAAACAAGCTGAAAAGAAGAACCTGAGCTACACTGGAACTTCTTCTTTGACTTAATTCATTATCCAAACAATGAAGCACAGCAGCATCTAAAACGTCATGTCAGTGAGTTGTTTTCTTTAGAAAAAGTGAAGTTTTTTTCCTACTGTTTACTCAGTAGCACACTAGCATACATAATTCAGCATGAACATTAGCAGAAAGCAAGCCAACAGATGTGGTAAACGCAGTATGAGTCAAGCAGATAAATTGACTGTAATGTCACACTAAGACATGCATTAAAGCTAATGTTTTTTCTCTAAAATCCAACCATTATTAAGGTTTACTCTACTCTGTGGACTCTATATGCGCACAACTAGTTGGTGGGCCATTGGTACAACTAGTCAACTAATCAGTCTCAAGGAAGTCCTGAATAAATAGAATTCGCACTTCATGAATTTAAATAAGCAAATTTGTTGTGCTGTCCGGGGGGCGAGCCGGCAGCTCAGCTGCTAACCAGTAAACCTGTCAAGGGCAGAGAAGGGGAGGAAGAAGAGATCACGCTTAACTAGATATTGAAAGGAGGGAAACTATGGTATTTATGCCGAGGCAGATAAATGAAATTAGTAATAATTAATAGGCTAGTGGGCGAAATTACTGATGAGCGTTATTGGGTACCGGCTGTGCAGATACTCAGCACGCTCTTCCCGATTCACTCAGTCACAAGGGACATTTTTTTTTAAATATTATCCATATAATCAATAATAAGTTAATATTTTTAGAAATGTGTATAGAAATGTATTAATCATTTAAAATGTATTTATAAAAAATAAATGAGTGACACACTATCATTTAAATTTATTTTTATTTTTTTTAGACATTTTTATTCAAATATGCATTCAATTGATAAAACGACAAAGACAATTCTAAAGTAAATGTAAAATAAATTTGTATTAATAGAAACTCACATTAAATAAACTCGATTCTTTTAACTTTTTTATATTAAAGACTACCATTTTTCAAACTGATGATGATCAGGAAGGTTTATTAAGCAGCCAGTGAGAATGATGGCACTAGACTGGAGTAATGATGCAGAAAAAGTTTTGCGTCCCAATAAAAAATGACATTTTAAAATGTATTAAATAGGAAAACAGGTATTTTAAGTAGTAAAAGCATCTTTTTCTGTATTTCTGATCAAAGAAATGAAGCCTTGGTGAGTGAAAGAGTCTGCCTTTATTTAAAACTCATTTTAGTCAAACTAACCATCTATAGTATTTCAAAACAGCCATTGAGCAGCGCTGTATTGGTGAGGAGGAAAATGTCGTGGGAGCAAGGTTTCATAGTGAGTCAGTATCTGGGTGCATGTTTAAGGTCAGGACCGGAGGACGGGCGAGTGAAGTGTGTTTGGATGTGTGTGTTGGGTGGTGAGAGCTTATCAACAGAACAGCAGAAGAGAGACGATAGCGGGGCTTTTAGAAGCATAGCTTGGCTTATCTGTAGTGTTTAGCGTGGCTAGTCCTGTGGGCTTTAGACGCTGTCTGCTCCATCTGTCCTTGCTTTGCAAAGCTCACCAACAAGAATGATGCAGTCTTTCTCTCTCTGCGTTTCTGGGCTCCTCGCATCGAGACCCATACACGCTGTTACCCTGCGAGGGCCTCATGATTTCGCCACAAGGCAGTGTTTATAATTTGTTCAGTGTGTGTGTGTGTGTGTGTGTGTGTTCAGGTATGGTGGATTTTCGTGGACGAGGAGAGCGAGTGCTCGTTCAGCGAGTGCCCAGAAAATAGCTGTTCCCCTCTCGAGCACCCCTTTCTTCGATCTGCATTGCTCTAGTTTCTGGCGCGCTCCTCTCATGTGGGGCGACTCGGAGCAAACTTTGAACGGAGCCAGATTAAAAGCCTGCCGAGGAGGCGCTCATCTGCTGTGCTTTTTAAGGGCTTTGTGTTTTTTCCCTGTAGCTCCTTCCCTCTGTCATCTCCCCGCCGAGTGTGAAGAGGGTTTGTCAGCAACTCATTAGTTCATCTTCATTACCACCATCTCGCCTCACAGCCCTTCTCTCCTCCATTCAGTCTTTCCTTCTTTTTGTTTGTTTATTTATTCGTTCATTCTGCTCTTCTTCCTCGTGCTTTTTTTTGTGTGGTTACGTTGTTTTGGTAATTTGTTGGTCCTTGCCTTTGTTCATTTATTCTGTTTTATTTCTTTGCTCATCTATCATGTTGTTTAGTCATTTTTTTATGGTTCCTTTGAACTTTGGTCCTTGTTTTTTTTGTTCATTCATTCATTGTGTCTTCCACTTAAGTCCTCATCATTTTGTTTAATTAATTTTTCATTCATTTTATTTGTTCTGTTTTCATAATTTTTTACTTGTCTTTTTTGTTTAGTTGCTGTCTTTCACTGTTTGTTCAATCTTTTCATTTTCTTCATTAATTTGCACTTTTGTCTTTTCTTTATTCATTCTATCTTTCACTTGTTTGCTGTTTTTTCTTTTCTTTTTAAATTAAATTAAATTAAATTAATTTTTTATTTTATTTTATTTTATAGTTTGTTCATTTATTATTTAAATTTTCATTCATTTGTACTTTTTTCATTCAGTTTAAATTAAATTAAATTAAATTAAATTAAATTAAATTAAATTAAATTAAATTAAATTAAATTAAATTAAATTAAATTAAATATTTTATTTTATTTTATTTTATTTTATTTTATTTTATTTTATTTTATTTTATTTTATAGTTTGTTCATTCATTATTTAAATTTTCATTCATTTGTACTTTTTTTCATTCATTTTATCCTTTAGTTTATTCTGTCTTGTTCGCTCTTATTTTGTTTGTTCAGTCCTTATTTGTTTGGACTTTTGTCTTTCTGTTTATTCATTTTGTCTTTTATTCGCTTATTTGTCTTTTTTTAACATTATTGTAAGTTTGTGCTTTTGTTATTGTTTGTTTTATTCATTCACTCTGCGTTTCATTTGTTGGCTCGTTTATTTGATCTAGGTCAATCTTTTCATGTGATGTTTGTTTGTACCTTTGCCCTTGTTTCTTTTTGTTCAATCTTTCATTGTTTCATTTGTTTGATCGTTGTTTATCATTTAGTTTGTTCAATTATGTTCTTTCATTAAGGCCTAGTTGCTTATTTGTCATTTAGTTTGTTTGTTGTTTGTTGTTTATTTATTATCTCTTTTATCTCTTTGCTCAGTATTTTGTTTTAATCAGTTAATCAAATGAATCATTTTGGCTTTTGCTCTTTTCAATATTCTCTTGAATGTTTGATGTTTTCTTGTTTTTGAACTTTTGTACAGTTTCTTTTTGTTTTGTTTTGTTTGATTCATTTTCTTATTTACTTGGTTATCTTTCGTTCACACATTTACTTCATACATTTTTGTTTGTGTGTTGTTTCCTTTGTTTATCCAGTTTTTGCTTAGTTCTTTTTGTTTGAATTTTTTCACTCGTTTAATCCTTTATTTGATCTTTCGTTCTTTCATTCTTTCCCACCCACCAGCTGTTTGTGCAGAAGAGACACAGATTAGGAGATAGATAACAAGAAGATGCAGAAGCGAGTGAGAAAGAGTTTAGATATGGGTGCGAGGTGTGTGTGACGCAAGCCACGATTAGAGCTGTAAAACTCTCCGATTAAACACACATTTAAATAGACACCCCCTCAGGAGAGACGGATAGAGAGCAGAGAACCGTGTGCTTTCATCTGTAGCGCTTGCATAAGACATTCACACAGTCTCTGTTCAGGAGACCCTCAACCTCCGCTTCTCACACTTTCACTGTTTAGAGCACTTTCCCTGATTCTCCGTCCTCCTCTTTGTTACGTTCCTGTAATTTGGTTCAGTCATTCAGCTAGCATCTCCATTTCCCCAAACCTGTAATTTTTCATCCCCACCCCCCCCTCGCCACTTTTCGAGGCCCTCTTTCTTCTCCATTTCTTTCGCCCGGCTATATCTGTATTCCTAGCGCCGACATCCATTCCCCTAATTTTCTCACCTCTATCATTCCCTCATCTCAATCCATTCTGCCCTCTCTTCTCTTTATCGCTGCCCCCTCCCAGATTCGGCCCTGTTCTTTTGTACGCTATCTGTCATTTTGCCCGCTGCGCAAATGGTTTCCTATTTCCAAATCCGACAGCCCTCTCTTCCCTTCGTTCCTCCAACGGTGTCTTGCTTATTGGTGTTCTCTGCTAGGAACTTCATCTCTGTCTCGCTCTTATTTTCTCGGTGGTGTTACTCAGGGCTGCCCATAGCAGGTTGAAGTGCCCTACTTTTCCTCCCCTCACTCTCTTATTTTTTTCCCCCGCACCCCATCCCTGTGTTGATTTAATCACATGCAGAGAGCAGAGACAGACAGACAGAGACACGGAGAAATGGAAGGGAGGTTTAGAAGGGGTCAGCGGAGAAGTGCAGATGACTGGATCTAACGCTTCACTCATGGTATATTGGGTTTGGATGAGTAATCAACGGGTCAACAGATTATTTATCACCTGTGAAGTAGCATACTTCAGATTTTCATGCTTCTGCTCTGGTATTGACGTGGAGGACATTATTTTGCGCCGCGCGTGTTTTGGCAAGTGGTCAGAAGAGACGCTTTTAAGACTCATGTTAACACCAAAAGTAAATAACAGGTCTCGGCTGGCCAATTATGAACACATCACCTAAGGCGGATGGTTTTGTCAACAAGTGTAAGCCGAACTGTAAGTTTGTACTGTGCGTGAGTCAGGCAGCTATTGCAGTTTGCAGATGCACTTAGTTATTTAAATAGATTTGAATAATTTATATAGAATGTTTTTCTGTTTTAAATTTAATGTAACATTTAATCATTATTTTATCATTTCATTATCATATTTTAGTTTGAAACGTAAGTTCATATTAGTAGATATCATTTAAATGTAAATGTAATTAAAAGTAGAAAAATAATCTAATTGCGTATTAAAATGAATTTATTATATTATTTATACACACACAAACACACACATAATTATATATGTATATAAATATATACACATAATTAAAATGTTTTTATTAATTTTAAAAATGTTTTTAATAAATAATTTTTTTCTCTTTTTGTTTCTTAATTTATATTATTATTATAATATTTATAGATACTTATTTTTTATACCAAAATACATATTTTTCATATTTACACATAATTAAAATATTTTTATTCATTTAAAAAAAATTTAATTAATATTTTTTTTTCTATTTTAATCTTTTTTTATTATGTATGTTAATATTATGATTTTTATTGATACTTATTTTTATACCAAAATACATACGTTTCATATTTAATTTTTTTTTTATTTAAGACTTTCTCTTTTTTTAAATAATCATTATTTTTATATTCTTTTTAACTGTTCATTTTTATAATTAACATGAATATAATAATAATAATAATAATAATAAATGTGAAATATATAATTATAAGAATTTAGTGTATATAAAACTATTTTGAAATGTTTTTTTTAGCTACTTATAGTTATTATATTGATAACTATCTTTTATCCAAAGTGATATATGTGCAAATCTGTGCATTTTCTGAGTACTGAAAACAGCCCTTCTGATGCATTGAGCTGCAGGAATACTATTGAAAACTACCACATGCATATAAAAATCCATAGATGTGTAGTGTCACAGACGTAATGCACAGCTCTAAGGTCCTTCTAGCTGTAGTCTGATGTTAGTCTGCTCATGTTTCACGGTCAAATTGCTTTCGTGACAGTGCTGAAATACAGACGTGGCATGTTATGGTCGAATTAACAGCTTGCTGCTTTTAATAGAAGCGACTTGACGACAGCGTAGCGCAGTATCCGGTGCTGGTGACCCTGAGCACACACTAGTAATGTGTTTATATATGACACTGATGTCCAGAGACGCTCTGAGTCTCAACAGCGGCTCATACGGCGGAGGATGTGATGAGCCGGGTTTTGATGGGGAAGACTCATACATGGACACACTCACTCACTGGAGACGGTCCAGGGCCCTCTCCGTAAATGGGAACGGTTTGATGACTCCATTACGGGCCACGACTGCAAGACTTTATTAGGCGGGATTTGTACTCGGGGGATCCTTGGTGGAACCAGCCTTGTGCATGGTCCATGTGCACACGACAGCCTGCGAGGAGTTGCCTAATTAATTAGCTCGCTGAAAAGAGCTGGAAAAGCGTGGCTTTATTATTCGCCGGCGCAGTCGTGCAGTAAACCGTTTATAACCGCAGAACTGCTGTCAGCTTTAACCGATACAAATTTGCTTGGAGTATCTGAATTAAATGTGAATTGTGGCGTGATTGAAGATCGGCAATCGAATGACGAACGGAAAGTCAAATAAGGCGTTTTGGGGGGTTAATGAGACACAGGTGCTCGAGAAGAAGCAGGAGGGGAAGAGGCAGAGGAGCTGAGGAAAAAAAGCTTTGTTAAAGCTAAACAAGCTCGGGGATGACTACAAGCAGGATGAGATGATTACCAGGATGCAGAAAATGGAGACCGAATATAGGCATAAAAAATTCAGAATTGACTGTTTTGGCAAAATTTGGAAAGATATAACAAGTAGGACTGTAAAATTAAATTCATATCATGATATGAACTAAAAGCACAAATTCATAAGTAATCTACATGGAAAATTAACAAAAACGTAGCTATTCATATTTAGCATCAATATTCAAATATTGTTTTGGAATTTATTGTTAAAATGTACTTTATTAAAGTATTATTATTATTTTTATATAATATAATATTAATATAAATATATATAATAATGACACATTTTTCCCTTAATGTGCTCAGATGTTTTTATTTTATTTATATATTAGAACAATTTTGATTTTCAAAATATCACTGTAAAATATCAGCTTAAATGTTTACACTATATTATTAATATTTGCTTTATTAAATTTCATTTAAATAATTATTTTTTTCTTTTAAGGAATCATAATCAAAGAATGTTTACATCCAAATGAAATATATGTAGCCAATAAAAGCTCTGTTTTTAAAGAATTTTGTGCTGTTTAATTGGAAATAATTATATTTTCATTTTATTATTTTAAGATAAAAAAGTTTTATGAATTTAAATGATAAGACACGATCATTAGGTCATTAGTTTAATGACCAAAAAAAAAAATATATCTGCACAAAAAAATATTGGAAATTGATTGGACTTTATTGCATTTTTTGGTTTGGATCAAATGAATTTTTATGAATTCAAATGATCAAAATGTAATGAATCTATTACAATAATTGGCTACAGAATTAGGAGGAGGGGAAACCGATTTGATTGAGCCTTATGAAAACAGTCGATTAGACTGAGCGAGGGTGAGAAAGGTGAGAAAGAAAGAGGTGAGAAATGAAAGACAACTCGGGTGAGAGAGAACTAGAGCTCAATTGCTGGAGTCTCGCTGGCACTTATGCTTGAACGAGCTCGACGAGGAGAAGAGGGGAAAAAAATGTGTGGGGTAACCTCATTATAAGTGTAGGAATCTAAAAACAGGAAAGAGGAGTGCGAGTCTGACAGCGAAGGTGTCTGTAAAGCCTGCTAATGAGCCGAAGTGATGTGAGTTTGTGCGAGCGGAGATCAGAGCCGGCGAGAAGCAGCGAGAGGTGATGATGAAGATTAGGGAGGCCTGGCGCCGGAGTTTCCCGCTGGAAAAAAACTGCCCTGGGAGACCAATCCGGCTCCGCACCTGCTCGCACGCTGACACCGGATCACGAACCCGAGCCCCGCTCGATGGCTCTCCGCCTCTGATCTCAGCCGGACTCTGGCCTCCTGACCTCGAGGTGTAATGCGGACCGCTGTGGAAGTGCAACCAAGCTGCTGCGGCCCACTTTGTTTCCAGGCGGGCTGATTTAAGTGGTTTGAAAGGAATATCAAAACCGGCCCGCGACGGCACATATCGGTAGATCTCACGACTCGAGTGGTTGCTTCTCACAGCACATTGCTCTTAGAAGTTGTTAGTTTAGCTACGGGACCCTTAAAGGCGCCGCTGCGTGAAAATATCAGCTTGTGGTTTTCTTTGAAGGTGGAGATGTGTTTGCAGCCTGTTATTGTGAACAGTAGAGCTTCTGTAAGTGAACCATCCACCCATCATGATCTGTTAAGATACAAATTCCTCCGCGAATCCTCCTTTTCTTGGAGTTTAGGTGTGTATGTGAGCTCATTGAGATGTTCTTCAAACACACGTTTAGCACACTTTCTTCTTATATTCTGTCCTGACAGGCCTGTATCATGTGTCTTGTGCAGCGTTGAGGGTAAATATCTATAGCATCTGACTGGATAGCAATCGATGGCGAGCTACTATAATAGTATCAGGAGAAATTTGATCAGGCCCACACAGAATTAGTGCCTGCTCTACAGTAATGTTTTTTTATGTATTTACATACTTGCATAACCATTTAAAGGCTTTAATACATTTGTTTTCAAAAGAAGTCTAAATGCATAAATAGTTGAACTACTAGAATTACAATAAAAACAGTAATATTGCGAAATATTTTTACAATTTAAAATGACTATCATCTTTTTGAATATGTTTTAAAATACAATTTATTCCTGTGATGGAAAGCTGATTTTTCTAGCATCACATTCCTTCTAATTATTCGTTATATTACGGTTATTTAATGCTCAAACTTTTCTCCGCTGTACAGCTTTGTGTTTTTGTGGAAACCTTGTTGTTTTTCAAGATTCTTCGATGAGTAGAAACTAGGGATGCTCATTTCGGTTATTTCTCATAACCGACAACCGACGCACGTTAACCGATTATTAACCGGTTAACTGA
>JAUCNO010001174.1:1482450-1509174 GCA_032353835.1 Enteromius viviparus | reverse complement strand
AACAATAATAAAAAATTATTTAAAAAACCTAATTCAAAATATCAATAAACATTCAATGTGCTTTCTAGATACACCACAATTTTCACATTATGTGGAAGTTTTGTGCTCTTCATCCTGTATTTTTAAGCAAAAAACAGTAAAAACTGTGCATTGAGGAGGTGCAGTACATTAATACCTTCATGACAGCTGGGATTCATATGCTGATGGTTTCATTTCTCCAGCTATTTGATGAAGAAATACAGAGCTTATCGAGTCATTTTGTGCATTTGGGTAAAAGCTCTTTTGCTCTAAACAGACAAAGCATCTAGATTTAGCCGTCAGCCCTTAAAACAGGTTCTTATGTGTGTGTGTGTGTGTGTGTGTGTGGTCTGAACGTGGAGTTACACACTTCAGCGGCTCCATCAAAATGCTTCTAACGTTCCCTCAGATTTAACAGCCCGTCAAGCTCCTCACAATCACTAATTGCAGCGATCACTTCAACATTTCAGACAGCATATTTTAGCATGCCGAGAGTTTGAAGTCCTGTGGGATTCGATGCCCATGAGATTCACAGATTCGTTTCGTGTTAAAACACGCGTGTGTTGCCATGGACGACTTACACAACCTCTGTGTGTCATATTTAGCTGTTCCAGTGTTAAAAATACATTACAATAACACACTCACAAACAGTCAAGTACAGGAGACTCACTCACAATTCACATACAACAAGTAACATCTCGTAAAACAATCTCGATAGAAAAACAGATGAAGAGAAAAATATTTTTCTTGCATTTAACACAGTACATTGTTTTTCATGCATGGATCATATTTTTTTGGCTATTTTGTTTTTCAGACTAGTAGGGAGAAAACATGCATATGCTGATATTATTTATTTATTTTAATTTGAATGAGCTATTAATTACCCCCACTCCCTTTAAGTCATTTAAGTTCCAACTTAATTGTTTCTTATACAATTCTTTACAATAAATCAAAAAAAGGGGACATTTGTTGTCACAGTTAGAGTCCAGAAGCATCAAATGAATAATAATTCGATTTTGGGAAGATCTGATGAGAAATGTTTGATCTCATATTGAGATCTTTCTGAGACTTCTTATGAAACTCTGGAAACGTGTTTAAGAAAAAACATCTGAGAAGCTGAAGTCTTCAGGAAAACGTCTCTGTGTTTAGCCTCTCTGGAGAAACAGCTGTAATATCGTCGCTCTCGTGAATGATCTCTGGCTGTAAATCAGTCTGTTGTAATTGAGCGTTATGGAGGAAACGTGCACTCGTTGGGCTTCGTTTTAACTGGGCAATTCCAGATGGAGGCGGAAGGTGGATGTAGGTGTGTAAAACTATTCCGGTGTGAATTTAAACATCCTCCCACTGAAAGGTGAGGCGTACAGATCTTGCGTAACACAGCAGGAAGGACAAAACATGCCAGTTTCACTTTGTGTAACTTTAACCACTGCTAGGAGACACTGTTAGCTAAAAACATATAGCTCAATACACACACACAAGTGCTGTCAATCGATGAATTGCCTCCAAATAAAAGTTTCTGTTTACATAATGGTGTTCTGTGTATGTATTATTTATATATATAAATAAAAATACATATTATATTTTTAAGATTTTTTTAAATATATTTAATATTTATATGTAATAATATAAATGTATATACATGTAAATACTTTTAAAATATATACTGAATGTGTATTTATGTATACATAATAAATAAAAACATTACACATACATATATTATGTAAACAAAAACTTACATTTTGGTGCAAAATATGTTTATATGTCTTTTTAGAATTTTTATGTTTTGATGAGAAACATCAGTCTTCGAATCAGAGTTCTGAAATAATAATGAATCAGTTCAACATGCAAATATTTCAATGAACGAGCATGAATAATTGAGTCAGAGTATTGCATCAATACATCCATTCACCACACAGAGACTTAAATACGTAAATGAATATTTAAATAATTGAATCACAGTATATTGCATCAGTGAACCAAACACCACTCATAGTCTTTAGTGATCAATAAAACAAGAATCACTAAATACATAATCGAATCAGCGTTTTGAACAGTTTATCAATTAATAATGATTGTGCAAATGAGTATCAGGGTTGTGAATCGATCAATTTACTACACAGAGACATCAGTGAACAATGATGTGAAAGAATAACCGAATCAGAGATTTTAGTGAACAATCAACTTTTGGAATCAATAAATCAATTATAGCAGACACTGACGTAACCGAACCTTTGAATCAGTGTTCTGACTCAACTAATCAATCAATTCACAACACAGTGACTTGCGTTAACAATGGTGCGAATGAGTCAATGAATCAATGAATCAATTCACAACACAACGATGATGGACAAGTTCAAACTTACAGACCAAATATTTTTCGTATTGTTCTGGAAATATTCTGGCCTAATAAAAATCATAAATTCAAGTATATTAACATGTGCTACTAATGTGGCAATATCATTGAGAAAACATTCACTATATCGTTCAGTACTAAATGCTGAAAGTTCTGATAGACTAAATTTAGCTCAGATTAAACTGCTCAGCCTGAATAAGACTGAGATCAGATATGTGTTCAGTACAGTCAGATTTTATCACACGTTCTTTGTACATCATGATCTGTGTCTTCAGAAAGGTCATACCAACGAGAAAGATTATGCTTTCATCAATGCAAAAAAAAATCATCACACATTTCTCCTTTATTATCACACTTTTGAGAAATAACAGTGTGCCGCAGCTTCATTATAATAACCATCCCTGAACAAACACTTCACACTTCAATTCCGTCACTATTCACCTCAAAAATGCATGAAAATTCATTATTTTACATCACACAGAGTTTTTACGTCACACAGAGCGAGACATTGTGCTTTCTCTGTCATTAGATTAATTGTTTAATAAGAGAGTAAATCCTCGCCTCGCCGCGTGATCGATATGAGCTTTTTAAATTGGATGCTATTGTTAATGTGTCACGAGACAGAAAGGCTCCAGCATTAATCCTTCCTTTTTTATTCAAACTCCATTCAAACCGAGAGCCGGAGGGGCTTGTTTGTTTGCCCAGAACATGCAAGGAAGACAAATTTAAAGAGGTTTTGCACCTCAAATAAACGAAAAATCACAATTAGAGAAAGAATATCCCAGATTCCAGGAGCCAAGGAGTGTCACATTTCTCATCAGAACTTAATAGTAAATTTCACAAATAATACAGAGAAATGGAAAACAACATTGATTTATATGTGATATTATTTAAGTGGAAGGACTGGAATGGACTATTCTTGTAATAGAACAATGACATAGTGCTATCAAATTATTAATTGCGATTAAATGCATCCAAAATAAAAGTTTTTGTCTACATAATATATATGTGTGTATTGGTACATTTATTATGTACACTGAAAAACAAAAAACAATTATGGTGAAAAACTGGCAGTTGTGGTTTTCTACCATAAATAGTAACAAAGTTTTTGGTTTTACAGTTTCAAGTTAAATTTACAGTTAAATAACGTTATTTTATTAACTGATATCATGTTAATATACCAACCTATTAAAGTACTGAAATCTGCTTTGAAATACACTGATAAGCACCAAATGCAGGTGTTGATGAGAAAGTCACGATGAACCAAAGCCCATCACAAGCAGCTTTTATAGTTATAGTTAATAACATAGTTATTTTAAAAGATAAAACATCAAGTTTAATTAAAATTAAAAAAGCAATGTAGGGAATTCTGGGAATGTCAATTTAAATTTTTCCCTGTAAATTTTACAGGAATTTACCGTTTAACAGGTTTTTTCGGTAGCATTTTAAGTTTTTTTCTGTTAAAATCACAGACTTCTTTAGTGTATATAGAAATACGCACACATACAGTACATATATATTTTTTTTAAATATTTACATATTTATATAATTATAATTTGTATTATATATAAATGTATTTAAAATACAAATACATTTTTCTTAAATATATACATGCACGTGTGTATATGTATTTATACACTTAATAAATATACACAGTACACACATATACAGTATATTATGTAGGCAAAAACATTTTTTTACAGTGCATGAAGTCTCCAGATAGCAACCTGTAAGCAATAACATTGTCATGGACATCATGTGATCACATATCATATTATCATCCCAACACACAGAACACAATAACCTCGATTTCTCTAGAGTGCATGTATGGCATATAAACAACTGTTTTATTGCATGTTATCATACCACACTCTGTGTCCTGAACCACATGATGAAGGAATCAACAAAGCATCTTCTCTGCGATGGCTCAACTGTCTCTCGGCCTTAATTAGTATTAATATTTATAGAACAGGCAAACGTACTTCCAGAATCCGCAGGGACTCCGTCTTTGGAGCGTTCAAAGACACGTCTGCACTTCCAGACTCACATAAAGATAATGAAATCTGAACATGTCCGGGCCTGCGTGCAATACAAACGACATGCGACGCTCAGCCCCAGCAAAGCAGATATCCATCTTCTGCACCCCAGACTCCGACCAAGAGGATATTAAATATATCATAATACATGCCCTGAACATACAGTACTGTACGTATAAAGATGGAATCCAACGAGGAATCCATTATACATAAAAAGGAGGTTTTAAAGGAATTGTTCGTCCAGCAACTTAAATCGGCAGGAAATGTGCTCTTCCTCAGGCCATCCAAGATTTGTGCATGAGAATTGGAGAAATTTAGCATTGCGACACTTGCTCAATAATGGATGTGAATGGGTGCCGTCAGAGCAGCTGACAAAAACATTCAAAATATTCTACAAGTAATCCACACCACTTCGATTAACATCTTGAAAAGTAACAAGATAAGTGTTTGTAAGAAACAAATCCATTATTAAGACATTTTAACTTCAAACTGTTAATCAAATGGCTAAAAAAATATCTATACATAATACTGCTTCCTGTGAAAAAGTAATATTAAGAAACATGCACAGATCAGGTGCTGTTTACAAGCCAAAGCAGTTTTAAATAAATATATTGCTGGATAGTGATGAGATAGACTTTTTTTTACTAGAAGCAGCTGTTATGGATAATGGACTCATAATGAAATGCTGGACTGAAGTGGTGTGGATTACTTGAGGATTATTGTGATGTTTTTAGCAGGAATCTCATTCGGGACCCATTCACACACTGTAAAAAATGGCCGTGAATCTAACGGTAAAAAACAGTGAAAATGCTATGTAAAAAACCTGTTAAAAGGTTAATGGTAAATTCTTGTTAAATTTACAGGGAAACACCGTAAACTAACATTCACAGAATTCCCTGCATTGCATTTTACATTTAATTTGAATTTGATGTTTCTTCTTGGTTTTTTTGTATCAGTTATGTTTATGAGGGTTGTATGTTACATGTAAAGTTGTTAAATGAATGTTTATTGCCCATTTTAGTTTAATAATTCCTACCATGATGGTGTTTAGTGTTTGTGTAAATAACACTGAGCACCTTCTATATGTTTTACTATTTAAAAGCTGCTTGTGATGAGCTTTGGTTCATCATGTGACTTTCTCATAACCACCTGCATTTGGTAGTTATCAGTATATGTCAAAGGGAAACAGATTTCACTATTTTAAAAGTTTGTTATTTTAACATTATATCAGATATTATGGTTTCTTATTAGAAATTACGATATTTAACTGTAAATTTAAAATAAAACCGTAAAACTATGATTTTTCACGGTTTTATAGTAGATATTTCTTATACTAGGATTTCTTTTTACAGTGTACAAGTTTTTGCCATAAAAGAAATAATGATTTTACCGTTATTTAACGCTATAATTTCGGCAACCCCAGCTGCCGGTATATTACCGTTAAAATATATATATATATATATATATATATATTTTACAGTGCCTCCATTGGTGAGCAAGTGATGTAATACTAAATTTCTCCAAATCTGATTATTAAACAAACTTATCTACATCTTGGATTGCCTAAGGATGAGTAAATTCTCATCAAATGTAACTGTTTTTGTCAACTTTCTATAAATACTCTCTCTCTCTCTCTATATATATATAAACACAGCACGTAGGATTGAATTAAATGTGAAATGCATAAAAAAAAAACTGAGACAGAATTCTATTCTAAAACACAGTTTGTTACTCTTTCTTTCACGTGGCTTGTTATTTCATTTAGCAAAAGCTCTGATGAAAACAGTGCATGTCTCTAATAGCAAGGACACAGTAAGACGCATTAACACTGGAATAATAATTGAGCTCAAAGCTTTGAGTACATACAAGGTTTGAATACTGGAATAAACTGCCTCAAAGAGCTGGAAGATTTACCTGACTCTTTGTGTAAGGACTGTAATGCCTCAGGATTCATCTGTCCCTGCAAGGACGTGTCGACCTGTCACTGCTTTTACAGCTAATTTGAAAAAAATTCCTCAAATCGCTCAAGTTTTTGTGTGCTTTTGTTTCTTAAATATTCGCCCTTGGGAGTTTTTATGAATTTTAAACTCATCTTAAATTAGACGCTGTTTGATTTAGCATTTCATTTGAAGAAGGAAACACAAGTACTGAAACAACACAGCACCTCAAGACATTTTTCATCATTATTTTCATAATCCTCAAATATTTACAAGGTTGAGAATGCAATAACATTGAAGTTGATGAATGTGCATAAATTGATAATGAAATATAAATATGTCTAATATTGAAAACTGTGAAGATTTGAATGTAATATGATAATGAAGACTGGCTTTTCTGTTGCAATAACAGGATGTGAGAACATTTTAAAAAAGCAAGTATTATTTGCATAAAAAAGCACAAGCACACTTTATAAACAAAACATTTGACAAAACTATGTGACTCATATACAGCCACACAACTTGCTTTTAGTATAATACTAAGTTTTATAATATTTAGCATTTTCAATTTAACTTCAGAAAATGTTTTTTTTTTTACTTTTTCATTTTTTGAGTATTTTTTTGTAGTTTAATTTTTAATGTTTATTTAGATTTTATTTTAGTTTTCATAATAGTTTGTAAAATAAGGATTTTTGAAGCTGAAGTTGATGTTTTTTGTGTGTGTGTGTGTGTGTGTGTATACACATACTGTACATTAGTACTGTATTACAAATATTAATCAGGATTAATCTCATACAAAATAAAAGCTTGTTTGCATAATATATGTGATCTGTGTCTACATTATATATTTAAAATATATGTACATGTATATATTTATATAGCTTATATTAATAAATATATTTAATATAAACACATGATTTTTCTGAAGTATATAAATGCATGTGCATTTACCTAACATTACCAATTTTTTAAATATATTTTATATATTTATTTATTTTAAGTTTATTTCAATAAGTTCTTTGTTGTTTTAGTTAACTATTTGTTTGTTTATTTATTTTGTTGTTGTTTTTTTGCAAATTTCAAAAACTACAAACCACTAAATCCACTTGAAATCTTTTACTTCTTAGGCATCCTCCAACAGATCCGAATGTGTTTGCCTCTCAGAAATGTGAATCATTTTAGCAGCTCACCATAAGGCTCAACTTGTCACAGCTTAAACTGCCTTAAAAATAGATCCAATTTGTGGTCCCGTTTTAGACACGGCGCGATGATAATAGGCGTCCACACTTCAGATGAAAAAGGACAACAGATGTCAGTGTCAGTGATTTGATGGTGCTTTTCACTGAACCCGTGACAAACCGTGTTTCGTCTCCCTTCAAACGCTTTTGTTTTCATTTCAATCCTCTCAGATTTGGCCTCTTGTCAGAATTCGGCCCTTGTTTTATTCATGACCCACTACTTTGCATCTCAGCGCCAGAGAATTGCCACTGGATGCAAATTTGACACCATGCATGAGTTTTTTTTTCACCTAAAAGAAAAAAAAAACGTTAGTGCATGTGTTTTGATTATATTGTTGGCTTTGTATATTGGTAAAATTTTTAATGAATGCGAAATTAATCAAATGTCAATAATTCAATGTGAAAAACACACGCACCTTACTGTCAATCTCTTAAAAAGAAGCACATTTTTGCTGTTTCAAGCCTCAGACAGTGCATCTTAAAATACCCCCTATGTAGGCAGCTAGCTAGGTTTTGGAACAGAGCCGAAAACATTGCATACCAGGAACAGTGTAAATTAATCTTTTATTTCATTTTCTCTACATCATGCGTTTACAATGAGATGTACCATTGGTCCTCCTCCAGTTTTACGTCTTCAAGGTATGTCACTTTTTTTTAAGCAGAAGTCAGTTTCATGTATACCAAGCCCAAAAAAACTGTACACAAAGATGAAGAAATTACTTAAAAACGTAACTTAAAAAGGAAGATACACATGCGGCAAATCTCATCTACTTTTTTCCATTAAAAGCCCTTCCACATGATTCAGGTTTGGTTCCCCAATGCTTCATAATTTCAGCGTTAAACCGCGTCCTGAGCAGGTGCAAACGTTTCCAACAGCAAGTGGTTTTTCCTGACACAATCACAAGCATTAAAGATGTCAGATATCAGATGCAAAATTGCAGAAGTAGGACCACACATTACCACACAGCAGGTCATGCCATACTTAAAATGGCGCTCAAGACAATTTCAAGCTATCTTACCACTTGATTTCAAACCTTTTTAACGAACAACCAATTATTTCCCAAAGATATGCATCCAATGTGAAAATCATAACAAGATGGAAGATAGACTGATGTGCATATCTGGTTCTGGATCCTCAAATGCATATCATGACATTCAGAGATGGTATCTTTGATTCTCCATTGTATGAGAGAGATTGTGTTCTTCTATAAAATATTTTTTTTGCAACCAATTCGCCCTTCAGGGACACTATCCGCAACTCTTTTCAAGTGGAGGCCAAAACATTGCACAGCATTGAAGCCGTGACACGAATCATGTGAAAAGGCCTTCAGAAAACAGGAAGACCAACATCAGGTAACAATGCCATTCCAGTAAGTTGCTAACTCCATTCGTTTTTCCCATATCTTTGTCCAGTAAAGACGTATCCTGTTTGAGGCCACACTGACTCGAGTTAGGCGAGACCGCACAAAACGTTTCAAAGCAAAGTTATTGGTAGCTGGAAGAATGAGAGACTTATAGACGAGTATTTCAGGCACTTAGAAAATCTCTCCCCCGTGTCCTTGGCTACAGCGTGCTTCACTGTGGAGTCTGCATTGAGAAACGGCTTTCTTTCCCAGCACAATACAGCGTGTGGAACAACCGCAGTTAGACAAGGCAAAAGACTAGATAAGTACATTCAAACACGATTCTTTAAAGGGATTTCAGGTACCTTCCTATGCAAACGACAAGCTCTTTATCTACAGTGAATTCGGGTTCTCCTAATGTTCTTCTAAGGTTTTCCTAATGTTTCTGATGAACCGATGTTGAAGTCACGATCAAACGTCATTATTATAACGGCACCAACCTTGGAATTGAATTACTGTTTTAAAAGTTTTTTTTTTTAAAAAGCACTTCACTGAATACACAATGATGAAGTTACAATAAAGAAACAACGCTCATTCCACTCACAAAACTACCATAGCATTTCCAATTTGTGAATATGGTACTAATAGTATTCTGATGGCAATTTTTTTTATCCCCCATAATCAATGCATCACATTTTACATTGGGTCCCCCAATCTTGAATGTATGGTTGCATACAGTGTTTTTTAGACACTACTGTGGTACTAAAAACTACCAAAGTATTTCCAATTTGTACACATGGTACAGCCTAAAACTGCTCTACCATAGTATTTCCACTTTTTTCCATGCAAGGACACTAGCATTTTCTGATTGCCATATATATATATATATATATGGTTGCATCCATAAAACTGCTACAATATTTCTAATTTGTCAACAGGGTCCTAACATTTCGATTGGCAATTTTCCCCCAATGCTTCATTCTTTCCAATTTGTGGGTATGGTACTCTGATTGGCAGCATTCTTTAAATGTTTATATGTTACATTGTTATGATACGAGTTATGATTTTGTTCCCCAATCCTGAATAAAAATAATGTTTTTTGGGTACTACCGCAGTATTTCCAATTTGAGCACATGGTTCTTTATTTTAATCTGATTACCATTTTTCCCCCAATGATCAATGCTTTACATTTAGTCCCCCAATCTTGAATATATATAGTTGCATCCATAATACTACCATGCTTTTGGACACTAGTATGGTATCCAAAACTACCATGATATTTCTAATTTGTGAACAGGGTACTAACAATGTAATATTTTTCTCCAATGATCAATGCTTTAAATTATACAATATATAATATAAACATAGAAATATGTGTGTGTGTGTGTGTGTGTGTGTGTTCATCATACCACTACCATGGCATTAAATTGTTAACATAGCATTTCCAATTCGTGGACATGGTACTAATATATTCAGATTGGACATTTCCCAATGATCAATGCTATAAATGTAACATTTGCTTCTGAAATCTTGAATATAAATAGTTGCATCCATTAGAATTTCATGCCTTTTGGACACCACTTTAGTATTTTTAATTTGTGGATATGATACTAACATATTACACCTGTGCTGCTGAGCCCAGTGACCAATGTTTTCAATTTTACATGATTCTCCAAATTTGAATAGAAGTATATGGTTGTATCCATCATAGCTCCATTTGTTTTGGACGCCACCACATTACTAACAACTTTTGGACATGGTAATCATGGAAATACCACAGTGTCTTTGATCAAGTGAATGCAATGATACATGAAAGCCATCTGAAACTTACTATATCATGGTACCACCACAATCCGTTTTCTTAAGGCTCTGATTTCTTCCAGAACTTGTTCCCAGCATCCTGCTTTCCATTTGCTCTCTTCTCCTGCCGTCTTTCTATCCTCTAGCTCTCCCCGGGGCTTTGCTTTGCTGGTCTCGCAGTCAGCCATAAGAATAAGGCCAGTAAGAGAGTGACAGCTGTAATTTTCTGCTTGCGACCAGCCCGAATTACTGTACAAACACAATAATACCACTGAGCGCCAATGCCCCTACTACCACAGCGCAAGGGGAAGCTGAAGTTCCTCGTCCACGATGTATGTTTTTTGTCTTGGACATCAAATGTTACGCAAGAGTTTGATTTCAGGGACGGAACCTTACGTTTACGGAAACGCACTTGGCGTCTCGTAGATTACACACGACTAACACAGGGCTTGGGAGCCTCTTTTTACGCACAGTGAGTTAACGACATCGACAAAGAGCCTCACAAGTAACGTTACCGACAAAAGACTTTTATGGAGGTATCGACTACGTTCCTCGACTACGGTTTCCGAAAATCACGTGACAAGCACCACACCAGCACTGCTGTGCTCTACGACTCACGATCGAATGTGCACGAGTTTAAACGCGTAAACAAAATGAAAACCTTAAAATGCACAGGATCACAATAATAGCTTCCGAACGTTGGAAGAAGTGTCCTGTTGTTTCGCTAATAAAGGGTACGGCACGCCTTTAAAAGGTCGTAAAATGATTCCCAATTGTAGCTAATGCGCACATGCCTGGATTATCGTTTCTTACAAAACTGGGTCGCATCAAAACATCGTAGGGTTTTTGCAAATCCCTGGAGTCTATCAAGATTTGCACCTGAGATTTGATTTCTCGAAATACCTGTACTGTAGCATCGCGTAATGATTGACGATCTGTTCCGACTGATTAGTTAAAATAGAAAATTACTCATGTCAATATGCCTGAAGACAAGTTCTCACTCTAAAGGTGGGATTGGACCACGTTTAAAGGACAACTTTGTGATTGTTTTAATGCCACCTGGACATTGCGTTTAAAAGACTCTCTCGCTCTCTCGTAAGGACAGAGGGTTGGAAGTGTATCACAAATTGTTCTAAATACATACTCATAAACAGGAAAGCACATTGGAAAAAGAGAAGACAGGTGTAGTACGCTAGACGACATTTACGATTCGTGTCAGAACAATCAACATCCTTGTTTAAGGTCCATTAATGCTAAGAATGATAACTATTTCGATAACCATATTAGCATCCACACCAACAGACGATAACATTTTAACAGTAACGCTGCCTTTTCATCATCTTCTTCTTTAAATGCTCAAGCTTTTAAAGTCTAATGCATTCTTATTTCCTTTAAATTTTTTAAATCATTTACCAATGAGAAAATATTGTCTCTGAAAGTAATTGCAATAGTGCTGTCAACCAAGTAATTGCTATTACTCGCATCAAAAAAACAAAGCAATTTTCTTCCATAATATATGTGTGCACTGTGTATATTTATTATGTATATTATAAATGCACACACATGCTTAGATATGTTTGAGAAAAATATATGTCTATATATATAACAATATAAATACATGTAAATATTTTCAAAATATATACTGTATGTGTGTGTATTTTTTATACATGTGTGTACTGTGTATATTTTTTTATATATATATATATATATATTTTTTTTTTTTTATTTAATATTTACATCTATTTAATATATAAACTAGTGCTGTCAAATGATTTATCAGGATTAATCGCATCCAAAATAAAAGTTTTTGTTTACATAATATATGCATGTGCACTGTGTATATTTATTATGTTACATACATACACTATATATATATTGAACATATTTACATTTATATTTTATATAAACATATTATAATAATATATATGCACGTGTTTGTAGTACGTACACACACACACACACACATATTATGTAAACAAAAACATGGATTTTTGATGCGATTAATCACGATTAATCAGCACTAATATAAACATACATTTTCCTTATCTATGCATTTGTGTGCATTTATATATACATAATATGTATGTTTATATTTATGTAAATAAAACCTTTTATTTTAGATTGATTAATCCTGTGGATCAGCACTGTAGCTGTGGTTATAGTTATCGTTATAGTTATCATCCTTGCCGTGAACTGGCCTTTAGTCTCTGGGATTGTGCGATCTTCGTAACATCACACGACCGTGCTGATGTCCTCCGGCTCATCCGGTTTTTTGGGCTTGCTGGGAAGCGATTTCAGGTATTCAAGGTGTCGTCTCGCGTCCTCCTGGTTCTGCCGTACATAGTACACAACGTAAGAGATAACCATCGCGAACCAGCCAAACATGGTCACCAACATGGCGTAGTCGGTGGTCCGCTTGGCCAGGTTGCACAAGTCTGCGTCCACGGCCAGGAACGGCTGGCCCTCCTGGTCCCTCAGCTCTGAACTACGGCACAGCACGCGCGTGGCAGCCTCGTGGTTGTGGGCCATGCCGCCCAGCGCCTGCTGCAGGGCGCAGTCGCAATGCCAAGGGTTGTTGTCCACCATCACACGTGTCTTCAGCCGTGCGAACGCATCCTTGTGCACGCTAGTGATCCGGTTGTGGGAAAGGTCCAGCACTTCCAGAGAGCCCTCCAATCCAACGAACGCCCCCTCGCCGAGCGTTTCCACAGCATTATGAGAGAGATTGAGCCTCCGAAGCATCCTCAAGCCATGAAATATGCGATCCGGCACTAGAGAGATGTGGTTTCGGTCCAGCTGCAGCAGTTGGGTGTCCGGCGGGACATCAGGCGGGATCTCTTTCAAGCGCGACAGACTACAGGTGACGTTGAGGCCATGCGGAGGGCTTTCGGAGCGCTGGCAGGTGCAACCCTTGGGACAGGTGCTGGCGGACGGAAAGCACAGGACCATGAGCACCAGGCTCTGCAGCAGCAGACACATGGGGATGGAGCGGGAAAGCCACAGGTCCAACGGCGTCATGCTGACAGGCAGTCAACATACTCGACGCCTGGGCCGTTCACGGGAGCCCCAGAGAGCCACGGGCCTCGTCAGCTCTCATCGTCTGTTTGAGCCTGCAGAGAGAGAAGACACAGTGAACGCAAACGCTAACAAGTCGAGCAGCTAATTTATGGGTGGGAATGACACCTCTCCTCCATCACCTCTCGAAGAGAATGTGCCAATGAACGCAGGGAACATACAGACCTCACAGAGGCTTGTCAGAAAAACTGACATCGGTGCAACACTAAGTGCAAGGTGGCTTACTTAAGTCTAAGCAAGATCTGCTGACAGCTCTGTCAGTGCATAATGTATACTTTTCACATTTACTAAACATACTCAATGACAGCTGGCTTATATCAGGTGCACATCTGAGTCAGGCTGCATGCATTCATGACAGTAATACTGTGAAACATTACTACAATTGAAAAGAATTGTGCTCTATTCAAATATATCTTCAAATGCAGCCTACTGTAAATATAAAATGCGAAAAGTTAAAAATAGCTTCACACAATAAATGTTTTTTTATATAAACTTGAGGGACTATTAATTAATGATTAAGGGACTGAGAGTAAAGCAATTTAAATTCTCTGTATGCGTGTACTGTACATGTGGAAGCAGATTTTTTAGAAAGTAAAAGAGCATAGAATTTACAGGAAATAGAAACATCGTAGAACATTACAAAATAGAAACATTTCAAAATGTCTTTAGTGTTACTTTTGATCAATTGAATCGGTATTTGCTCAAATAAATTCAAAACTAATTTATTTAAACACACACAAAATCAGCATTATTTTGGTCACCCTGTAAACACCGGGCATTGACAAGCCATATTGTTTGATCACTACTGTAATTTCTTTATTTAAACAGATGGAGTTTCATGCATGATTTGTAAGACACAAAGCAAATAAAATGTAGACAGTATGAGTACAGTGGGCCTATCATAGAAGATACAAAATGATTTGTGCATTCAGTAAACATGCAAACACTGCACATGAACAGACGCATTAAGTGGCAACTTCTGATGTTCCTATGATTAGACAAATCGGATAAATTACATAATTAGATATATATGAAGAGTTCAGATGCAAAAGCCTCTAAAAGCCATCTTGGTCAAAAATGAGATATCAATACTGAGTGCATGCAACGTCACTTATATATATATATATATATATATATAACATTTCCATCCTTAAATAGCTTGGTTGAAGTTATCTAAGGGACCATTTAAAGCCAATCAGACATTATTGCAAAATGAACCCCCTCAGATTAACACAAGATCACTGATCACCCCGTTAGGGTTTATTAATTAAACAAAAATATTTTACCACTCAATAAACCGATCAGCAAACAACTCAAACCCCAGACAGATTGACTGCAGTTTAACTACTTTAAATTAAACAACTAGTCAAGCAAACTAAGCACTCAGCCAGACATTACAGTAACACAGTTAAGGTCACCTAACATAAACCGGTTGTATTTCAGGCGGGGAGGGAGAGCTATAATTAACACAGTAAAACAGAGCGCATACCGCTCGCTTACATACAGTACATGACACCAATCACGGATTCATGTAAACAACTGAAAGGTGAGAGATCAACGCAGCTGGAAGTCAGTGTCATCTGCACATTTCTGAGCGCACGGAAATATCAGCGGAC
Source organism: Enteromius viviparus (assembly GCA_032353835.1). Taxonomy (NCBI): domain Eukaryota; kingdom Metazoa; phylum Chordata; class Actinopteri; order Cypriniformes; family Cyprinidae; genus Enteromius; species Enteromius viviparus. The sequence continues at coordinate 1,493,758 of JAUCNO010001174.1, read as the reverse complement.
GGATTTAGCTGAGCATTTATGCTGGTTTATAGAGGCATGCACATCTGGAGCTCCCTTTCGCATCATGAATGTGAAGTGCCTTCTAATTTTAGACCTGAAAGACAAATGCTGATAAATCAATAGTGATGTAAAAATAAGTATCCCAGGAGTCCTGACACGACGTGCTCAGTGACTGTTCACTAGAGCTGTGTGTGTGTTGCCTGAGGCTCTCAAGGGCCAGTGTGGACTGACTGAAAAAAGACTCTCAGGCCCCTGTCCAGTTGATGTAATGCGTGGATATGCCCCATGGGATATGTGATGGCAGATCTCATGCGTTTCGGTGAAAGCTATTACTACTGACAGGCCATCAGGAAAAAAAAAACGTGTCACTCATAATCAGTCAACAATAAAATACTCTGGATCAATTCCAAACGCAATTTAATCCAGGAGGCAAAAACAAATAGGTGATATTATGACATGGCTCTCATGAATGATTCTGATTGGTCAATCTTGGCTTTCAGCTCACTTTTACAAATCTGGAAGGGTTTTTTCCTACATTTTTTCCGGCACAGGGATTAAAACGGTCTTGGTTAAAGCGTTACCAAACCAACAGGCTCAGAGGTGAATCACGTCCTTAAAAACTTTGATTTAAAACAAAAATCGCATCTGAAAATTATACAAAAAAAAACAAGCTTTATTGAGGAAAATAACTACTGTACAATCTCATTAATCCTTAGAAAAATGAACTATGGTTAATTTTTTCGTACAAAAAATATCATCAAATGAAAAACAATGAAGAAATATACATCTATTCCTTTAAAGAATTAAAGAAAGTGTTTATATTTTAAGTTTATTGCAAAACATTAATATTTATTTTTCCTTACCGCATCTCTCTGATTGGTGGAAATTTATCTACAGCATCATGGGTAGTGCAGTTTTCACCACAAATTCAGCGGTTAAACAATTATTTTAAAAATAAGTTGAAATAACGTGAGCTGACAGCTTTAACAAAAGCATGTTCCATCAATTAACAACCTCTGAGCTCAGTACATCTGTCTTCACAGGTTTATGAAAAATCAATTGCTCCAAAGAGAAAATGAATGGAATTTTTACTTCCAGAACCCGACTATCCCACTGTATTCCTGATTAATGACTGTTGCCCATGGCAACAAAAGCATAAAGGACCACTCTTCCAGGGAACTGATGTTTCCAATAAAGCTGTGCTCGTATTCGAAGTAGTAATCTAATATAATGATTTCCTCTCAAATCAATAATCCATGTCTATTTGTTATACATTTGCCCGCCTCACGTCAGGGTCCTGATCACACTGTCTGAGTTTATTCTGCCATGTGCTGATTGTATATTATCCCTTTATTATGAACCATCTGGGCTCTCTATCATCGTTTGTTGTTTGAACATAAAACTACAATTTCTTTAGGAGAAACATTTTTAGTTTGACATGGCACCTCTGCACGGACGAATCTGATAGTTTGAGGTTTACAGACCTTAGAAGAAAGCTGTACAAGACCTTAAACCAAGCAGACCTTATTTCCTGTTTACTGATACAGTACGACCAAAAAAACAGAAAAAACTAGCAGCTGTGGGCATATCATGTTAAAGGGAGCTGATGATGGGATTCACACTTTATTCAAATACAAACAGATTTAAATTGCATTTTAATTTAATTTCAAATTAACATTAAAATTACATTTACTAAAAAAACTATTACCAAATATACAACTTCATATAAATAAACAGTTACAGTGAAGGCGTCTAAAATTTTACATTAAAATAAGATTAGAAATATACTGAAATATGATCATTAAAAAAGACATGCATTGTTAAATTGCCAAAATATGTAAATAATTTATTATAAATGTAGAGTTATAGTAAGGGAATCCATGTGAGGATTCAAATATTTAAAAATTATATTAAAATAACACACAGATATATACAGGGCAGGCCATTTATATGGATACACCGTCCTTAATAAATAAATAAATAATAAACCATGGCCACCACCCATCTTGAAAAGTGTCCCCCTCACATATACTAATGTGCCACAAACAGGAAGTTAATTTCACCAACCATTCCCATTTTCTTAAGGTGTATCCATATAAATGGATGTATATTATATATATATATTTTTTTTTAATTAAACACTTTACATAATTTAATTTAATATTAAGAAGGAAAATAACATGATGGTTAATTCTTTAAAAAAGATTATATTACTAAAATAAAAATTGCATTGAATATAATTGTACTAAATGTTAAATTACAAATATAGTTAACCAACAAAAATTATTTTTTGTGATGTATTATACACACACACACACAAACACGCACACACACACACAAAACTTATTATTAAATATATTTACTTTTCACTTTTTCACATCAAGTTAAGGCTAACCAAATGACTGTAGAACTACTGTAGAAATAATAGTATTTATTTTTCTATTCAAATGTTCAATAAGGTGGGTAGGGTAAACAGACTTGATTTTTGAAGTCTGTCGTTTTACCCACCGAGGCCCAGTTTTTTGTTGTTGCTCTTTTTCCAATACATTGAAAAAAATCATTCAAGCTATATTGATAAGATCAATAACATGCGTTTAGAAAATAAGTGAGGTGACTTTTGAGTTAATGCCGACTTTAAACATTTAAAACATCTATGTAAAATGCACTCTCAAGTATTAATATTGCGTGTCATTTGCTCCCGGGGAGCATCTACGTGTTGTTGATATTAATAATTTCAGATGCTGTTGGCATTACAAGAATGAGTGCGTACATATGCTCATCATGAATGGAAGAGTCGTAATGAGACTGACATCAGGTTTTAACATTAAAACACATTGATCCAGATTAACAGGCAGAGCTTGGATCTAGGTCACAGCTCTAAGAAAGCCAAACAGATTGTAATGCCTTTGCCATCATTACCATTGCCATCATCATAACACATTAAAGTTCATAATGTGAAGATAATGTAGCCGGGGGAAAAAACATAACGGCATTCTTGTGCTCGAAATGATTCATTCATTCAATACAGCTTTGAATGAGTGGGAAAATTATGTTTGGCTGATATTGTATTCGACTTCTACATAAACAGGCAATGTCTGGTGGAGAAATGGTACAGATATTTCTTCTGGTCCATTTTATGCATGCAACACATCGCACGCATTATACTTCTCATTGGATTTGAGAGAAGTATTAAAGCAGGGGAGATCTTGCAGCACAAAGAATCAAAAATAGTATAGTGTTTAGAAAATATTGCTTAGTTCAAACAGCAGACTTGAATCTGACTTTGAAGGCGTCAAGTGTCAAATATAATAATCAAATCAGATAGGAGCAGCATCAGAGCTTTGATCCAATGCATTATCCTTGATTTAATCCTAGTGGCTCTGGCATGAAATCTGACCCTTCCGGTGTGATCAAAGGGAACACCACCTTCTTCCAGCAATTTCGCAAGCAGACAGCTTCTCAAAGGCAGCTCGAAATCAAAACGCTAAGTGCTGAAAATAACTTTTCTCCACTTGTAAAGCAGCAAAGTGCGTTCTTACAGATTGCATCTGAGGATCTCCACACCCTAGCGAACGGGAAGCATGCATGCGTTCAATAAACATTATTATTAGTTCCATTATGAGACGAATCGATAACTGCAAATAAGTTGCTCGTGCATGGCTGGTGTGCATAAATCAGACATGCCAGCTGCACTGCAAATCTAAACGGCACAATAAAAGCCATCAATGACCTGTCAATTGCGATTGAAAAGGTGCATATCATTTGAAACGGTGCAATAATTCACTCACATGCAAACACCAGCTGACGAACGTACAATAAGCTCATTTTATACCATGCAGTTCTGAGCGTGCAAAATACATATGTGGCACCGACGAATGCATGTCAGTCTCTATTATGTGTGTTTATGTGTGGCTGAGCAACAGGCGACATGCGTTTGTCTCTTACCTGCGACAGAAATACTCATCGATCGCCGCATCCGTGACTCTCACATCCTCGGGGAATCATTCAAACATATGATGTGACGCTCTCGCTCGTTATTTCACGTGAGCTCTCACATATTTGGAGATTGTTGCCTGGTGTTCGTGGCAAAAGCCACGGGACTGACTGGGAGGGGTTCGATCGCGCTGTGGTAGTGGCGTCTGAATCGCCAGCGAACGGTTCTTTTGAATCGACTCCTCGGAGTAATCCAGTCGAGCCGATTCGCAGCGTTTATACATCAAAAATTCATAACAGTGTTATTCATAAAATAACTATAAAATACTTCTGAAATCGTAAAAATAATCCACATAATCACTTTTATCTATGATTTGGATCACGGTGGCAAACCAAACACCTGTTTGCACGTGTTTAAGATAGATTTTCCAAGAGGGACATTATTGATAATGTTTTACACACTGCAGTTAGCCTAACAAGGCATTTGACACATCTTAAACTCCACCCTAAAAAAGAAAATAAATTGTTACAACAACAATGCAACGTAAAATTGACTTATAGGAACTATTTTTGTGATCAAAAGAATTTGAAAATGGCAGTTCACTGAAACGAGCCATCTGAACGAACCGATTCGCTAAAATGATTCTTCCTTCCCAAGAGACCGGATTTTCTCGGTAGCGCGCGCGTTGTGTCTGCGTGCGGTTTTGTGTGACTCCAGCCCTTGTTTCTGTCATTTTCGGCGTTAAATGATAGAAATCAGCTTCTCTGAAGGAACCCACGGCAATATGTGACAGGAAGTCCACCTGAAATATGTTTTGAGGCTTGTTTAAGCGTTCAAGTACTAGTACAAAAAAGTAGGCTACACAATGAAGTAATTTTTTGGATGTCAGTTTTACCCTGATACTTTAAATGATTAGCTTATAATAAAGGTTCCAAAGGTTTATTTTGTTTTCTTTGGCAGTGATGCCATATAGAAGAACTATTAGTGGTTCCCCAAAGAACCTTTCAGTCTTTAAAAGAACCATTTTGAATAACATTTTAAAAATGTAAAAAACCTTTTTTGACTATACAGAATATTTTTTTGCATTTGAAAGGTTCCATGGACGTTCAAGGTTCTTTATAGAACCATTGATGTCCAAAAATAACCTTTATTTTCAAGAATGTATAATATATTACGGTGTTTACATGGTACTGCAAGGCGGGTTAAAACATGTCTATAGTTTAAGACAGTTTCTGTGTAGCCAAAGCCATTAAAATCCTAAAGATCAAACAAAAAAATCCATTCAACATTTTGTCCATTATTACACAGGACAAAAGATTCTTATTTTAATACATGTAGATCACTGGGGCATCTTGTCACACTATGTGGGTTACGTTGTCACACTAAATCATTAAAATACACAAACAAACTGAACATTTTAACCATTATCACACAGGACAAAAATCAGTTCATTCAATACACATTGATCACTGGGGCATGTTGTCACACTGAATCCTGATAATAAATAACCTATTTAGCAGAACTTTAGATTAAAGCAAGCTGATCCCATTATTGTACGATGTTACCGCCATAGGACTTTTTTTGTTTGCTGTCGTTCAGCTTTCAGCAGGCATTCTGCACATGATAGCAGTTTATTTGTACTATTTTTAGGACATTTGAGCTAAAAACAAGCAGCTCAGCATAATCTGAGTAACTAAATGTCTGAAGCTTCATGAATGTGTCACCAATGTGCCCTTGAGGTTTTTAACCTCAGGATACTCTGGGCTGACCCTGCACTGCGTATCGGCATCAGCTACATGACACATTAGTGATATGAAAACACCCATGATCAATCACAATCCCTTCAGTAGCTGTTTTGATAGTTTTACTATAAATACTGGCAAGCAGCGTGTTAATGCACGAGGAGCTGTCTCAGTACTCATTCAATGTCAGCACGCCGTGCAAACCCAACAATTAGCCGCGCTGTCCTTGACAAACACTGTCTGTCTGCGATAAAGGCAGCTCATCTGTAAGAGAAACTCGCATTGCACCAAATATCAATCACTGTAGCCAATTAGTCAACGTATAGGTGAACAAACGCAGTTATGACAGAAAAACATCCATCAGCACCAAATGAACTGTAGATCCAGTTACTAGCCTTTTAAACCAGCTGATCTTGCAAACTAAGGTTATATAAACACAATACATCAAAAACGTCAGCACAAAAGATCTACTTAAAAAGATATAATTGAGGGTTTCATGCACCTTACACTTCTTCGTCAAAGCAAAAAGAGTGTTTTGCAGCGCTTGTTTGTTTGTAACACGCTCCAACTATACAGCTGTGTTATTATGGCTTGATATGATTTTCAAGAACCAAATTGGCAGGTTGCCCGTGCAGCATGTAATTTAGAGTTTTCCCTGCGTTCCGTGCGGCATCGATACATTGAATCTGATTGGCAAACAAACAAACAATGCAAAGCAAAACAAAAGAACGGCAAACAAACTGCTCCTTCATTAATTTGCAAAGGGACTGATTTGGAACAAGACATTTACATTCCTGCTTTTGAAAGGTCATGCTTTGTAACGCTCATTTGCATACTAAGTGGCTAATTATTTTGCAGCCAATAGGCAGGTATGTGATGATGTGGGAAGGGGTGGCCGGTCATCAGTCTTTAACCACATCTGAATACAATCACTGCTGAATTGAGGCCACACACATCAGACAGGCCATGTCAGTAAATTAGCCTAATTACACCTAATAACAACGCATCATTCTCTCCTGTACATAGACCCTGTTCATACACATGCACTCGGAATTTCTCCCTTTGGCCCAGCCAAAAGAAATCAGATCGTTCTGCTATGGAAACATAAAGAAAAAACATTCCATTATGTTTGAATAACCTTTTTAATGATGCATGAATAGCATTCTTGTGCTAATATTTTGAGAACATCATTAAATACTAAATAAATTTGTATACATTTAAGACAACCTTGACAGAACATTAGCCCAAGTTCTGAGAATGTTCCCAGTTACATTTGCAAAATTATATAGTGTACTGTAAAAACACACTGCAAATATATACTGTATGCATATCTGTAAATTTGCTTTTTTTTTTTTTAAAGTACTTGATGTGCATTTTTTTAAATATTTAATTTACCATTTTATTGTTTGACTAAAATACATTTTAACAATTAAATATATAGTTTCATTAATACTTATAAATATATATATATTTAAACATTTTCTACATATATTCATATATTCAAATTATTAAAATAACTACAGTTACAGCTAATTTGTTCATTTAAAATCATTTATTTAAATTTTTATATTTGAATTGATTAAATTGATAGCATTGTCACGCTGTCACTCACGTCATCAGCTGAACCAGCCACTTACACACGGTCCCACTCACCTGATCACCTGCACCCACTTACCCGCCACCTTCATAAGCACACACTCCTCAGTTGCTCACCGGTTGAGCTCAAGGTCGCTACCTCTGATCTGGTCTCCTGACTGCCTGTCTGCTCAATCCACTGGATTCACCCTCCTTGGATAAGGAAAGACTCTTTGAACTTTGATTATATAATTTGTTTGCTGTTCTCTGTTGAATGGAGATATTTACGTTGTGATTAAAGTCACCTTCTTTTCCTGAACTCTTGTGTCTGTCCCTTGTTCTGAGTGTAACAGAAACTCAACCCCTACCAACAAAACCCAAGGAGTTCCCGAACATTGACCCACATGTAACCTCCACCGAAGACCCATGTCAAGCGTTTCTCCAGGCCATACACAATGCCTTGCCAATGCTCACCATGCCCACTGCCAGCCCTTTTGCTCTACCAGCCACGTTCTCCGGTGAGACTACTTCTTGCAATGGCTTCCTGTTACAATGCTGTCTATGCCTGGAGATGCTCTGATCAAAGCAAGATAGCTTTCATCACAACCCTGTTGTCGGGTTTAGTGGAAGTCATCATCACCGAGCCTATGATTACCGACACTTACCATCTGTCTGGACGGGAGAGGACTCGTCGTCTGCAGGAAGGACAATGTCTCTACTGTGGTGCCTCCTCCCACTTCCTCCGTAACTGCCCACTTTGACCACCACGACCCGCGGTGAAGTAGTCTCAGCCTCAAACGTCACGCCCACGGAACGTTGGCTAAACGTCTGATGCATATGGTACACTTAACTGGAAAACCTTCAGGAATGTCAAAGTCATCAAGTGATTGGTTGAATTTTATCGGATTAAACGATGGATTCTCTGAAGTATACAATCCAATTTTACTAGCTGTGCGTATCCTCCTATCTATTATGGAAGAACAAGTAAAGTACCTAGCTGAGAAGGGGATATCAGCCGCATTTCCTGGCAAACATGAAACAACAGACGCTGGTATTGCAGCTGGCTTATTAAGTATTGTGTTCGGTTCTCCAGAATTGCTTGTGGGTGTTAAAAAGTGGAGAGATATGCTTCAAACAGTTGTTTACCACAAGCGTCTCATTGGGATTTTCTATGCTGATTGACTTGTTGCACGCTGTTCTGTTGTTGTAGGGACATTTCCACGCCTGAAACGTGACACTAAACGAAACAAACTCTGATTGGTTGTTTGACATGTCAGTCAAACGGACTTTTGGGCAGGCCTTGACCAAAGAAATTGGCTATGAAATCCAGACCTTCAGCTGTCTGGCTACGCGAGACTAGCGGTGAAGTGACTTGGAATTTGTGCTCTGCATTTAACCCATTGAATGAACAGTTGGGGGAACGGTGCCTTGCTCAATGGTCTCACTTCAGTCGTGGTAAGTGGTGGAGAGAATGCTGGTTATTCACTCCAACCACCCACAATCACGAACCCATGACCTTTGGATTACAAGTCCAACTCCCTATCCATTAGGTCACGACTGCCCTCTTGTACCCTCATACCCCTCAATGATGCTTTGCCGGTGTATAATTTATAATTTTCCCCTTTCAAAACCTGGATTCTGGAGCAGCCGGAGGCTTTATCTCCTTACACAGTCTTGACAGTTTCCAAATTCCACAATGTCAGAATTCCGTGCAGTATCAGATCACCACCATCCACGGAAAATCCCCTTCCTAGTGTTGGAAGATGCCACCGTAGTCATTGTCCTGGGCCAGCCTTGGCTGGGGCAACACCAACGAGCAATAAATTGGAGGACCGGAGAAATCCTGCAATGGAGCGAATGCTGACTATCAACCGTATCCAACCGTATCCTTACTGTGCTGTTCCACCACTGTTGTGAATCCAGAGACCGCCTCTGTCACTGCCGTACCCAGCGAATATCAGTCAGGATGTCTTCAGGAAGACTGCCGCCACCTCAACCGTCCCTGGGATTGCATTGACTTGCTGCCTGGAGCCAAACTCCCGAAAGGTTGAGGATATCCACTGTCGATCCCGGAGAGGGTGGTCATGAAGGAGTACATCAAGGAGGCTTTAGATCACCTGTTGTAAAGATGGTTTGCTTACCCGCTCCCTTTAGTTCCAGCCACCATCGAAGAGCTCTGAGAAACAGGTGAATGAATGAATGAAGGCAAAGGTAGTCGAATCCATTCGCAAGTATTTAATGACAAAGACTCAAGGCACATACAATCCAAAACACAGGCGGGACGTCGATCGAGGAGCATACAGAATCCAAAGAGGGGTCAAGCAAACAGAGTTGTCTAATAACAGGCGAGATCGGCGACAGGGAATCAAACCACAAACAGGCAAAACAGGGGAGAATTGTTTACAGAGATGAGACGAGTCACGTACAATGATCAGCGGGGAATTAGAGGCAGTCTGGGGAATTTATCCAGGTGCAGACAGTAAGGAATGGGAGGAGAACATACAAGTAACCAAGACAACACATGAGGTGGGTGGAGACGAGAGTTCATGATAATTAGTCCATACATGAAAAAAACACAAAAGAACATGGAGTTCATGGAGAGCTGGAGTGCCATCCAAAGAACTGAGATTGCACATCCAGCCTCATCGTTACACAGCTGTCCTCTGTTGAATGGAGATATTTATGTTGGGATTTAAATTCACCTTCTTTGCCTGAACTCTTGTGTCTGTGCCTTGTTCTGAGTGTGACAAACATATTCCTTCATGTGTCAAAATTTGGCACCACACTGAAAATAATTTGATAGGATTAACCTTAGAACAATTGTCAATTTCACAAAGAATTACCAAATAATACACTGCATTAAATGTAAAATATACTCCAATAATCTCTCTCTCTCTTTTCCCAGTAATATCCAAGTTCAGTGCACTGGATTGTGGGATACAGTAGTGACCGATGTAGCAAACTACTTTTTGAAATGCTTATTGTTGCATTTAGCAAACTACTTTACAAATTATTTTAAAAAGTTATGCATCATTCTAAAGAGAATATGATGCTCAGATCAATGTGCCCATCCAACATCTCAGCTGAGTGTTTTAATGGCTACATTTCTGATGATTATATTGCTGTAGAGACCTGATACGTGCTTCTACTGTCTGATGCTATGCACTCACCTCTGATAGATGCAATAAATAGCTTCTTCCCATTTTATCGCTCTGCATATTGCATTACCATTTCCACTGAATGTTTTTAACCTCCCTAAAGGAACATTTTAATCATGTAACGTGATTTAAATGTTTCAGATCTCATCCGACCCGCTTTTGACCCCTGAATTATTCTGATCGTTTACAATAATCCTCTGCAGCTCTGATCCAACCTTTAAACTCAGTAAAAGGTCATGCTGATCAATGCAGAACATGAGCGGTGTCACAGATCTGACCTCTCAGAAAATATCTACCGCTCTAATCGTCAATGAGGGAGATCGTATAATAAAAGTGTTATTTATTCTGCCATCATCCATAGATGAAAAATGGAAGAAGCGCCAGAGGATGTGCGTGGAATGGAATAGTGCTGCTATGAGTGCATATAGTGTAATATAATATAATATAATATAATATAATTAGTGCTGTCAAATGAATAATCATTATTACATAATGTTTACATAATACATATATATGTGTGTAATGTGTATATTTATTATGTATATATAAATACACACACACAGTATATATATAAAAATATTTACATGCATATACATTTATATATTTATATTATTATATTTTATATTATATTAAAATATTTTTTATATATAATCATAAAATATTTTTCTTCAATATATGCATGCATGTGTTTGTATTTATATATACAGTACATAACAAATATACACAATACACACACATACATTATGTAAACAAAATCTTTTACTTTAGATGTGATTAATCACAATTATAATATAATTAGGGCTGTCAACGGATTAATCATGGTTAATCACATCAAAATAAAAGTTTTTCTTTATATAATATATTTGTATGTACTGTGTATATTTATTAGGTATATATAA
>JAUCNO010001174.1:1444290-1459069 GCA_032353835.1 Enteromius viviparus | reverse complement strand
CCCAAAGCGTCTCGTCGACGCAGCGTCTCGTTCCTTCAAGGAACAGGGTTATATACATAACCTGAGACGTTTTTTCCTCCGTGTAATTAAAATATAATTTACCGGTTATTAAACGCAAAATGGCTGTGCCAACACTTCTTCAGAATATAATAATCATAAAAGAGCACACAATAAGTTCTGTAGTCATGAAATTACCAAAAAGGCGATTTAAGCAGCAAAATAAAAATGGACTTTAGCGTAGGCCTAAAGTATATGACACGTACCTGTGTTTGGCGTGCATATAATACGCTACACAGTTTTTACGTGTGTATTTGTAGGGCTGCATTTGATAAGTATCCTAATCCTATTTAGTAGCATATACATGCGAAAGTCCTTTTTTGCATATCAAAACCACGGATCTACTATTTATATGCTCATGAGATCTGGTAAATAATAATGGTCAGCTATCAAAGATCCCAATGTAAGGCGCAAACTGATATGTAGACTATATGATTTTTTTGCATAAGGTAATTTCAGCACAGCATACGCAAATGTTTGTTCATTTGTAAAAAAAAAAAAATGAAACCAAAACAATTTAAAATAATAGACTTCTTGCCACCCCAGACTGGTTGACTGCATTCTTTGCGTCTTATTCGAACTTTGAGACCACAGTGACATCTTGTGTTGACCAAACGAAATACATGAAGTGTAGCCTACATGACGAGAATGTTTTAAGTGTGAATTGGAAAGAATTGGAAATATGGCAAAATCTTAAGATATAAAATTGTATTAATATCAAATTACAAGTTACAAATATTATGAGGCTGCAGCCCCGAAGACCCAAATGCACTCTCAGACATGCACGCTTAGAGATGCACCTCCAGACCTGTCGCTTTTCCAGACACTGCCACCTGCTGTTTGGAAGATTATCTAACCTGATTAGATCATATTACATAGCCTGAATTCAATTGCTGATAGATTGCAACTTATTTACTAACTTATTTTTCTACTATAAAATATTACAGTATGCAATATTATTTAAGATATTACACATACTAGGCTATTATTTAATGCAAGTCTGCTTTATTTTTATTATTTGTATTTGTAAATAGAATTGTTAGTTAATTAAATATTTTCAGTCATGTATTGTTTTCTTAATTACCTGACGATTTATCAAGTTCTTTAATATTGATTTAGGGGATGAACATGAACTGTATAAAATAAATGATAGGAGTCATTTTCTCCCAACATACTTTAATGCATTCTTTTTCATGAGGTCCTACAAGTCATCAAGCAGAGGAAAATGGTAAAAAAAAAAATGTTGTGTTAATAATGTATATATTATATATGAAATAATTATGAAATAAAATAAATGCTTTACATTCTTGGGAACAGTTCTCATTTCTCGAGCAATTTTTCTGTCAATTTCCTCAAATTCACTGAAAGAAAACACATGTTGTATAAAAAAAAATCCAACAGTTTTTGTACAAAAAGAAAATTAAAAACATACCTTGAGTGATAAATGGGGCCCTGGAGGAACACCTCTTCAGCCTCCTGCCAGGACAACCCCTCCAGTTCGCAAAGGCCATGAATGATGGCCTGTACAAATAAACCAATTAATAAAAAATGCACACACTGTAGAACATAAACATGCTCATGTTCAAACATGTTTAAGCTAACCTCTGGGAGGACACATCCACAAATGAACTCCACCTCATCAATGTAGCTCAACTGCGTTTGGGTTGGGCTCCTTTTATGTAGTTACAAAGGATTGTCTGGGACTGATCATTCCCAATGTAGACAGGAACTTGAATACGGGGTTTTAGTGGAAACCACTTTGACCTTCTCCCACCAAGTATAACCTTTGGGCCATAGATGGAAATTATATTTCGTATGTAAATGCACAGGTCATTATTACATTGGGCAAATAATAGTTAAATATAGTTAAGTGACAATTTAAGTTGATCATAATCAGAGTCTGTAGGAGTGACTTGTGGAACCATTATTACCACCAAATGCTGCTCTGCTGATTTCGATGTCAGAATTAAGTCCACTAATCTTTTTTCGTTCCTGTCCAGATCTTGAACTGCTTGGACAAGTGCTGGAAGACTGGATGTGATTCTTCTTTCCACCCTAAAAAGGTGCAGAGTCTTTCCCTCCAATACACTTCTTGCCTCCTCAGGCCAGAAAGCAAATCTTCGCCCATAGCTTTCAAGCAAGACAAAATCCATGATAATTGGTAACAGGTACTGTAATAGAGATAATAAGGAGGTTTTGAAACTTGTGTTCCAAGTTGTTGTATTGACACAATATCAAATAAAAATTTTACAGATTTTACATATCAAATATGAAAAAAATACTGACATTGCCATCAATTTGAAATCGTTCCATGAGTAGAAGGCACCACCATTGGTGGATGATAGGCATATCGATCTGAAAGAAAGACTTTTTAGTCTAACAATTAATCAACATGTTTTTGTTAATACATGATGTTGGGTTTCCTTGCAACAACTATGCCCCCTTTTTAAAATAAATGTTGCTTAGAGTAAAGCAAAATAAAATACACCAGCACCTGAGTTACATTTTAGCTTTGATAAATAAAAGCAGCATCCTGACAAGACAAACAGCCTGGTAAAAGAAAGGTTAAAAAAATACCTCCTGGAATTGAAACCCAGTGCCACACACCATTGAGAGGGTGTACTGGAAAGAGAAAAGACAGTCATTTACAATGTTTACAAAAGCTCAAACTCAATTAAGCTTGATTATGATGTGGACCACAAGAAATGTAGACGGACCTTTTGGGCTACCTCGGTGATATTTTAGATTCAGAAAGGCACATTTTCCTCTTGTTAACGATTAAATGATATGCAGACAAATGCAAAAGTTTATTTCACTAGAAAAAACGCTGAATGACACTTTTTGTTTGATCTAATTCCAGATATTTTCATTTGATCACTCAGGCTAAGACGTGTAATTAATCTGCTGATTCTGTGACAGTTCCATCCATAATCTTTAAAATATGCGTCACATTTTGAGCATTCGTCACATGTTGTGCAGTTACAAGTAGAAAACTTTGTATGTGTTATATGATTTTGGCCGAATTACCCCTCTAAGTCATACACCCCACAATGAGCTCATCATGTAGGCTACACTTCTTGTATTTTGTTTGATCAACACAAGGTGTCACTGTGGCCTCAAAACTTACCCCTCATGGCTCGATTTCTGTTATTGAGGTAAAAATTGAGGATCTATTGGATCATCATCTTCTACATCACTATCAGAGTCTTGGAGGTTTTTTGGTACAAGGGCCTGAAGAGTTTCATTGTGGACAATGAAATGTAGATATAATGAAATGTGGAAATTACTTAATATAAGTAATAAATTAAGTACCACATATATTTAATTATTTGTACTTTTATTTTTAAATAAATGTTTAACGTATTTATTATCTATCTATCTGGTTTTGCATTCCATAATATAAATGTAAAATATGAGGGGAAATGACTGTAAGAATATTAAAGGTTTAATCCACTCCAAATCAAAAATTTTCCCTTTAACTGCACCACCAAGAAAAAGGCTATTTAAAAAGTTTGCATTTCTTATCTTCTTATGTCGCTAGTTATCACACTCAATGCATTTTTTTTCAACACGTCCCATAATTTTTAAAATATCAGCCTCTACCAAACGAGAGATGGCACTTTATGGTAAAAGTCAGAATCCATACACACACTATGAAAATATAAAACTTATATATTTTAAAGCCAAAATAGAATATATTTTTATACTGAATCTTCTTTACTAATTAAAGTATGCCATAAAATATTTCAGGTTTTCATTTTAACACAGGAAATTATATGTTTTCTTGTTTTTTGAACAATAAACTAAAATAAATAACTAAAAGTAACAAAACTGAAGACATGACATTCTTTCTGCACAGAGGGGAGGGGGCAGATTGAATCATATTTTACATTACTGAATATTAATATGCATTATAGTTATCATTTTTAAAAGCAATATATGAAAAGCAGTATTTCTATTAATCATTTATCCAAATTAGTTTTGTACTCAAAAGTAATCTAAAGCAAACATTGCCGTTTTGCACATGATTGTGTGTGTGTGAAAAAATGACAGCAGTCAAAGAATCCTTTCAACTGTTTAATAAACAATGTTCAGCTCGACCGTAATGTCCAGAGTAACCTTTGACCTCAGAACAAAAGGAGGGAGAGGAGGTTTATTAATATGACTCAATAAATACAGTAATAAGACCATGAGCGTAAACCTGTGACAAGAAACATCTCTGCATACAGCACAATCTCCCATAATCCTCTCTGTCACGTGTGTTTCGGCCTCAGGGCGCAGGTCACAGTGCTCTGCTCATGGATTTTCTTCCCTTTTCATCAGACATAGAATCATATTTCATAACATATCTTCTTTTTTATTATTTTTTTCATCTAAGTTTTTGCTAATGGATGAGTTTTGTAGATCCAAACCTAAATGCTCCTGCTGTCAAATACTGTAGTAGCTATTTTATTATCTTCTTTTCTTTCGTTTTAACTTTTTATTTGTATTTTTTACACATTGTTCTGTACAGATGAGGACGTGAACGTGTGGCCATGACAGATCAGAGTGTGCAGAGATGAGCAGAAGCCAAACATACAAACACCTTTGTCTGTCAAGAGCACATCCAGCTCAAATTTCACCACAAAATCCAATTAAAAATATAAATATAAAAAAAATGAAGGGCCATATATATCTTAAAATAGTATTTTTTAATGGGGCTTTTGTATATTAAAATGGTCATTTTAATTTCTTTTTAATATCACAATAATACGTTCAACTCTCTGAATCCAAATAAAATATTTAAAACAATATTTGGGCAAATTAATGTAATTTTAGAGCCCACATTTATTTGTTTAGTTTTTATTAATATCATGACATTATGCTCAACACTTAAAATAATATCTGGGCTGTTTTCTGGGCGGTAATTTTAAAGCTATTTTTACATTATGTTCTACCATGAAAATCAAATGAAAAGTTTCTAAATAATATATAGGTATTTTTTTTATATTTGAAATATAAATGGCCCTTTATTTTCTTTTAAGATCATTTTTTAAATAATCTTTTTTTAATTTTATGACATTATGTTCAACCCTTAGTTTTTCACATTTTGGTTTCCTTTATTTATTTAGATTCTGTGGTGAAATATAACCCGGCCACTTCTTCGTGAGAATCTCTCTGTTTATCTCTCCCTCCATTGTCCGTCCCTCTCGTTTCTCACCGATACGCCTCCTGGAGGCAGGAATGGGCACTGAGTATCAATATTGTGTGTTTGGCAGTGTGATATAGATCATTACAAGCACCAAACCAAATCAGTGTGTGTAAATGAGACCGTTCGGATGCTTGTGTGTGAGCATATGTGATAATTTAACGGCGAAGCGCGTAATATTCTGGATGTTAAACACTTTCCAACTCAACAATTAGCTATTAAAGTTCAGTGTGTGTGAGTTCAGAAAGTGCATTTTGACACATAATTTACACACTTCACCTTTACCGCAGGTAGTTCACTATGAGGGGCACTTGTGTTGTACCATTTCAGTGAGACGTACACAATAGTGTATAAAACAACTGTGATAAATGAACTCATACACACAGGTACATACTTGCTCACTCACACACTCACACACACACATACACAGATCGATGCATGTGATCAGTGAGGACAGATGTTTTCTATTTCAAAAGGCAGTACAATACTTACAAACCCTTATTCAAATAAATAACAAATAAATTAATCATATAAAATCAGACAGACCACTCTACAAGTCAGTCGAGTTAGAAAACAGAAACAGACACATTCGGCACGTACATGCACGCTAGAAACCAAAGCAGGATAGTCACTATCATGTGAGGACGGATGGTTTATCTACTGTATTCAGAAACATTCAGAAATCATGGGGATGGTGGATCTGAGAGAATCGCTGTGGAAGGCGAGCGCAAATGTGTGGTGTACAGGAAGAGGCTTGTCGAGGTGGTTTGCCGGGTGATTCATGTGTGGGCGTTAGGTGTGAATGCTAACGTGTGTGTTTGTGCTATAGCACCCCGTCCATGAAGCTGGTGTCGAGGTGCTGGATCAGAACGCGGATGAAGCTCATCTCTTTCCTGGTGTTCTCGAAGATGACGCGTGGGTCATCCGACTGGCAGCGCAGGCAGTTGGGCGCCATCACCATCGCCAGATTACTGACATCCATCTTAGTCAGGGACACACTGGAGGCTTGAGCAAATACCTGTTAGGGAAATCATATGGATCTCTACATGTCTCTTAGTATTGCTTCGAGATAAACACACGAAGGTGTAGTTTTGCAGACTTGACAAACAAACTGCTCACTGACTTAGAGTCAGATAGAGATAGATAGATAGATAGATAGATAGATAGATAGATAGATAGATAGATAGATAGATAGATAGATAGAGACAGACAGACAGACCAACAGACAGACAGACAGACAGATATATAGAGTGTCTATAGTCGTCATACTCAACAGACAACAGACACAGGTGATCACTGGACATACTGGAGTCCAAACACACAGAACCGTGAGTGTGTATCTGTGTGTGTGCTGAAGGGGGGTCTGTTTATCAGGAGTGCCTGCTGTCGTCAGGCCTGTTGGGTGTGTGTATCCGTCTGATCAGCGTCTGATACTGATCTGAGTCCAGTCAACAGGCGGCCCGTCCAGACTGTTTTACAGCGTCTCGGATAAATACACAGACCTCTGCTGTCTGCACCTTCAATATTGAGATTCTCCTCATCAAAGACCAGAGACTCGCCAAGGAAAACGCCTCTGATGACAAAGACGTCTAGAAATGAAAATATGCTACGCTGGGACGCACCGATATGGAAAATCTGGCCTATACTGAAAAGCATGTTATTGTACGGCAAACAACTGATGGGAGGACTGATATAATAGACCGCGTTCCCACTCTTCTTCAGATATAATTTTATTGTTCCAGGAAAAAAAAAAAACAGGAACAAACTCATTCACTAATCTTATCTATCTCCAGATGTAGAAGATGTACAGTCTATAAGCTAATTAATAAGCTTAATTAAATATTATGAAAAATTTAATATTGGAACATTTAGTCATTTCTTATTTATTTCCAAAAAGTAATATAACTATAACAACTATATTCTAATATTTTAAGTTTTTTTATATATATATATATATATATATATATATATATATATATATTACATATGCATTTTTTCGGAGAGACAATCTCTTAGGTGTGAGTAAACTGTTCTCTCATTGGTCAAAGTTCTATGGTTTATTTTCAGGATTCGGCTCATAGCTAAATCATTTACGGTGGAATGACAACAGCTTTGTGGGCATATTGTCATTATATTAATTTATCATTTCGAACAGGAGTCCAGGATTCGTCAGGAAAGCATTTTTTAAGTGCACCTAATACGAAGAAACCTGGCAGTTTCTGAAACAACAGTCCAAGTGTGAAAGCACTCTTATTCAAGACAAGTTGCAAGCAGAGCTTAGGCTGACTGTGTTTGACTAATAACAATCAGAACTACTGCAGTGAATACAGGTGATGCGACCCGCTTCAGATCTATTCTCTCTGGGGTGGTTAAGGATACATTGCATGGGTCAAAATGATTCATTTCTCTTTTAATCCAAAAATCATTAGGATATTCAGTCAATATCATGTTCCATAAAGATCATTTGAATATTTATTTCCGTAAATATATCAAAACTTAATTTTTGTTTACTAAGAACTTCATTTAGACAAGTTTAAAAAGAAAATGTTCTCAAAATTTTGATTCCAGATTTTTAAATAGCTGCATTTCAGTCAATATTGTCCTGTCCTAGCAAACCATCCATCAATGGAAATATGATCTATTTAGCTTCAGTTTCACATAAATCTCAAGTTTTGTGGTCCAGGGTCACAAATGGCTTGTCTCTTAACGCAATACACTCTTAAAAATATAGGTGCTTCAAGAAGTTCTTCACAGCAATGCCTTAGAAGAACCATTTTTGGTTCTACAAAGAACCATTCTTTAAAGAATTATTTTTCTTACCTTTCTATAATCTGAAGAACTTTATTTCACCACAAAGATCCTTTTGTAAAACAAAGGTTCTTTATGGAAGCCTTGAGACATTAATGTTATTTTATTGCATTGTGAAGCACCTGTATTTCTAAGAGTGAGAGCCTCACGTTCTGTAATTTGTCACTCTCTAATCATCGGTGTTACAAGAAATGCCTGAACTGCTTCCAAATAGACTATATACACACCTGTATATTATATTATCATTATTAGTACACATTATATTGTTACTTTTTTATTCTCTCTCTTTGTTATAGGGTATTTAAAGGCTGTGGAACATTACACTACACATTCATGTTTATTCATATCTGTCTTTGGTTTCAGTACATTCCTTTTGTCGTCAGTGTTGTTCATTTATTTTCCTGTACGTGTTTATGTATATTTATGTATGTGTCTTGTATAATGTATCGCGTTAAAGGCAAAAGCAATTTAGGCCACTACAGAGATCACACACAGCACACTATTACTAAAGATAAAACCACCTCACTACTTGCATTCATCCAGCATTAAGATCCGAGCCTGAATCAGTTGAAGTGACTAGAGTGTTTAGAGACGAGAGCACTGGTTTGATGTCTCCAGAGACGCAGGGACAGACAGACAGAGACAGACAGAGGCCTGGGATTCCCCGCACGTGTCTCCCTCTCTCTGTGGGGTCAGCTTTAAAGCAATAAACATGTCAACATAAGCAGCATATGCCTGAGTAGGCTGAGAGACAGAGATGTGTGTGTGTGCGTGTGTGTGTGTGTGTTTAGTGAAAGGTGTAAAAACCTCTGACTCACAGAGACGGACCCATGCACGGCTGCTCCTGCGCTGAACTGCTGTGGAGAACTGAGTTCGCTCGCCGTCCAGAAGAAAGAGAGAGAGAAGCGAAATGCAGTTTCTGAGTCAGAGCTGGAGATGTGATAAAAGCCCTGCTTGTTCCTGAGTAACAGCACTCACGGGCCGCCGCCGGACCGCACACGGGAGCCACCGCATGACCCTTCCAAGCACACACACTCACATGCACTCGCTCACACACAAGCACTCACTCATACACACTCGCTCACTAACACACACAAGCACTCACTCATACACACTCGCTCACACACACACACAAGCACTCACTCATACACACTCGCTCACACACAAGCACTCACTCATACACACTCGCTCACTAACACACACTCGCTCACATAAACACACACACACATACTGGAACACACATGCACTCGCTCACACACAAGCACTCAATCATACACACTTGCTCACATAAACACACACACACTTACTGGAACACACATGCACTCGCTCACACAAACACACACAAGCACTCAATCATACACACTCGCTCACATAAACACACACACACACACACACTGGAACACTCATGCACTCGCTCTCACACACTCACAAGCACTCAATCATACACACACGCAATCAACTAATTAAGCACACACACATTGTGTTTCCATGTTTTATGGGGACTCCATAGGTGTAGTGGTTTTTATACTGTTCAGACCATATGTTCTGTCACCTTACACAAACCCTACAACTTTTTAGTTTTTCAAAAATGTTATTATGTTATATGAGCTTGAGTATGTTTTATAAGCTTGTTTCATCATGGGGAACTACAAAACGTCTCCACAAGGTCAACACTTACTTGTATTCCTTTACTTATGGGAACATTGGGTCCCCATAACGAGATAAATACCAGGTGCACACACACACACACACACACACACACACACAGAGGATCTACTGGTGAATAATGTCAGCCGATTAGCATGTTACTCTACAAACACACTCACACAGACTGTTTCTGAAGAGCTTATACTCTCACTGTTTCTGCAGTTTTTAATACACACATGCTCTGATACATTCATTGAATACTGTATTTAAAAATGAATTATATATATATATATAATACATCATTTTTAATTATTTATAATTATTATCTACATTGAATGGTTCAGTTCTTAACAAAATAAAATATCAACTGTATATATGACACTCCTCTAGAGTTACAGAAGAGGTCTCAACAACGTCTAAAACTCTGCTCAAAAGTCCTAAATGAAAAGTATATATGCAGTAAACAGTATTGAACTCAGTTTCAGTGCTAGTCAAGGTTATTACTAACTTTAACTAAAACTACAAATATCATTTTGCCAACTAAAATAAAGCTAAACCAAATGAAAAAATAAATACTAGATTAAAAAAATATATGTCAGAATAAAATGCACTGGTGCAGAGGCCGACACACACACACACACACACACATGCATCACTCTCTCCTCAAAACATGTATCTCTGGCCTGCGCTGTCAAACTTTTAGCACCTGTCTTCCTGCGGCCCTGGCCGGTCGATGGCTCCGGCGTAGCGCGAGGAGAGAGAGGCGAGAAATGGGTCACCGGCGGGCCGTGATCAGACCCAGCCCAGGGTCAGCCAGAGGTCAGTAGCAGAGAGGTGGCCACGACGATGAACAACTCCTAACTCCGAACCAGGCCGGACAGAGAGCGAGCTGCTTGAAGACGTCCCCGTCTGCTGCGTGAGCTTACTCTGAGGACTCATCCATGTGTTTGTTAATGTTATTATGCGGCGCCCGACGGCCCCAGTTCCCTTGGATGACTACAGGAGATCAGATCGAGCCAAAACCCACAGAATATTCAATCCGCAATCTGCATTTGTGCATACAGCTGCTGCCACGCACATCTAATCCACAGCGTCTCGGAGAGACTCGCACAGCTGGAATTCAGGAATAGAACGCAAATCCACACACCAAAATTTCTCAATTAATTTTGGGAAGCCTTGGGTTAGTTCAGCCAAAAATGGTCGTTCTTTACATGCAAAACCAACGTGTGCCATCAAAAGATGTGTTCTTAGCAGCATCTTTATACATTTATTCCAGACAGTTTGCGCTTCTGGTTGAAGTGCATCAATGGTGACAGAATGCTCATTTTGGTCGGTTTATATCTTTCTATGTTACATTAGACCTTTTAACTTATAGTCAACTGGCAGAAAACCAGAGAATATTTGGCGTATTTATTGATTCAGATGTTGGTCTTTCGGGAAAAGATTGGGTGGAATAGAAACCGGAGCAGGTCGGGTGTCATGCACAGATCAAAGAACAGGTAAAAATCACTTACTCACCAAAATGCCGTTTTAAACCATTATCATTTCATTCTGTGGAAAAATACAAAAGAAATAAATTAATCAATGGCACATAAGCAACATTGCACCCCATTGACTTTCACCGCATGGATCTTCTTCTCTACATAAGAAAAATGTCATATAGTGAGTGCATGGTGACATTATTTATTTGTGATGTTATGACCGGCCAGTATGAAACATATTGGGTGAAATAGAGAGAAAATCACAGCAGCCTGATGTATTAGTGTGCCAAATGCCATGTAACACAAAAGTCATCATTTACTCACTGTCATGTCACTACAGACCAGTCTTTCTTCTGTGGAAAAACATAAACAAACAAAAAAAGCAAGAACTTTTTGGTTATGGTTGTCTTTTTAACAGTACCAGAAGGACACTTTTAGAAAGAAAGCAGAGCAAACCTTGCAGTCATGTCATGTCATGTTGTCATTTATTCTCCATCATGTTGTTGCAAACCAGCACGCATTAGCAATGTGTAAAATAAGTTATTTGATGACTTTTGACCTCACTGGCTTTCACTGTATCTTCTTTTGGGTTGCACAGAAAAAGCTCAAGCAGGTTTAGAATCAGTTTAGAACGGTTTATTTATTGCAGAATGATGTTATGACCTTTTTACCAGACAGGGTGAAACAAAGAGAATCAGCTTAACTAAAACTCACTGACTTCACTGTATTGACAAAAACCCACTGACATTTTTGTTTGACAGTCATGAAGACTCATGTTTTGTCAGTAAAGGACAAAACCGGGTAAAACAGAGGCTGGACCAAATCAGCTGGACAAAAATTCACATAAAGTGTGTGACACCTTTTACAGCATGTTTTTTTTTATTTGCACAGAAGCTCCAGATACAGGCGAGTAAAGGATGACAGAACTTGCCTTTTTGGCTGATTTATAAGGTGAGGAATCGTTGCAAGTATTGTTAGATTGTGTAAAACCCCACTGCATCTTTTCTGTCCCGCAGAAGAAGCTCATGCAGGTTTGTAGAGTAGAGGAAATAACAGCAGCGCTCTCGTTTTTGGCTGAGCTCTCCCTTCCAGCATTGATTTGTTTGGGTTTGTGTTACGCGAAGTCCGGGAACATTTAAGGGTCACTTAACGTTACTGAATATTCACCCGAAAAGCTCTGACAGCAAACAGGCATCCGATACTCAAGCAAAGCGCTGACATCCATCTCTTTAAAGAGCAACTGTCAGCAGATGCCACGGGCCTGGGTGTGCTTCATGTGCGAAATAAATCCCCATAACGCAGATGAGAGCGCAGACAAGTGCAGGTGAAAGCAGACGGGAGCGCAGACGAGCTGCCCTAATGGCCGCATTTCTCAGCTCGCCTCCCGCCGCGGCTCTCAGCGCCAGGATCCTCTAATGAGACGTACGGCGTTAATCCTGTCCACGGCGTTCATGAATCTCACGCCGATCACATCATAAAGCAGGAATGCGCCGCTTTCATGTGGGTCCGCCGCTGATGGACTCTGACAACAATATGGCAGTACTTCCTGACCTCTGGCCGCCGGGGGTCATATGGCTTTTATGGGTGGTCACGCTACATGGTGAACAGGTCAGAACGGGAGCGGGTTTACGAGGAAACGTAAACTTTGGGCTCAGTTGGAATGAATCTATGCATATGTGCTGTAATTCAACTTTAGCACATATGCATAGGGTCTTGAGGTTCAGTGTTGACTAGGGATCCTGAAGGATCTATATATCGGTACCAAAGAAAGTGTTTAAAGTATCGATACACAAATAAAACATATTAACACTCAAGGCCAACAAGATAACAATAAAGATATAGCTGACAAAAATCATTCCTGATATTGAAGAATAGCACCACAGCGACAACGATAAAGACATAGAGAAACAATATCGTTGGAATCACTTTCAGAAACATTGACATCCAATCAGAATCCATCCTTCAAAGAGCTTGAGTATTTAAAGCGGCAGACGCGTGTGCTTTGAACAAACAGACAATATTGTTCTCTGGTGTGGACGCTAATAACTTTAATGCTAAATTCATTATCTTAATAGTTATCATTGTCAAATGGGCTTTTGGTGCGTTTTATTTACCAGTTATTTCATCTATTTAACAAAAAACGTTGAATGCATACAACATGAAGAGTGAAGGGGTCAGAACAGGAAGAAAGGTCAACTTTGGGCTCAGTTTGAATAAATCTATGCATGCGAGTATGCTAGAAACACTAGGACTCCACTTTTAGACATAACTACAACTACTTTATATGCACACTTTAGGCCACTCCATAGACCACAATGCAACATGATTGTGACGTCATTCACAGATTGTGTTTAATTTATCTCCACCCCAAACAACTCTTTTTTTTGCCATTTATAACAGCCCAAGAATAACAACAGAAAATGTAATGCATACAATATGCATTGAACTGGATGAGAAACCTATGTTAGCAAATAAGTGTGAAGGATAGAAATCTGAGGAATAGAATTTGAAGTTTTGAAAAGCTAACTTTCTGAGAGATGGATAGGCTCTTCAAAAACCCGTCCATGATCCTCACGACTCAAAGAGCCGTATTTTATACAGTTTTGTGCTGTGAAATATAGCAGTGCTAACTAATGGAACCGATGACCATGGTTTATTAGGAGTTAACTAAAACTGAAATGAAATAATTAAAAGATTTAGTTTAGTTTGTTTTGTTTTTCATTTTTGCTTAGTTTAGTTTAACTTTAGTTTACGTCAGTCAGGCAGATTCTTTTAACTAAAATAAAACTTTTCAACCTGATTACAAATTTTTTATAGGTCTGTTATATATACAATATAAAAAAACACTTTGGCCCCTTATTATAGCAAACAATAGGCTTTTATTCTGAATATTTTTAATAAAATGTTTAATTTAAAATAAATGCAAACAAAAGCTAATTTTATTTTATGGCCTTTTATTGTTATTATCATTATTACTTAATTTAGCACTTCATTTTAAAACTTATTTATTGTTATTTGTTCTTTTTTGAGTTTCCTCATATTGGAAACACTTGTTATGTTGTTACAAAAATACTTACTATACTGACAAAAGCCAGTGAGCAGTCTACTTTAAAACGATCACGTCGGGACGCTGTAAAGGGCCTGTTTTCCTCCGTCGTTTTCTAACGAGGTGTTGACAGCAGTTTCAGGGTAAATGTGTTTCCAGTCTGTCACTGACGGAGTAACGGAGCCGCGGTATGATACACGCCTGGAACATTTAGCGCGTGAGGAGACGGTGATATGACGCTGTCACGTCAGGTGTGCGTGCGGCGGAGTGACGTGACAGGTCAAAGGGGAGCGCGCGCTAGAGTGCAGTCTGCTGCACTTCTTTTTTTTCTTCTTCTTCTTTATTTCTATATTATTCACTTATATTAATATATTATTTTGTATTAAAAAAATTTAATTTGCGATTTAAAATAATTACTAATTCATAATTTTTCAAATGACTACTTCAAATAATAATAATAATAATAATGCATTATTTATATATATATACACTATATTACCAAAAGTATTCGCTCACCTGCCTTTACTCATTCTATGAACTGAAGTGCCATCC
>JAUCNO010001174.1:1425921-1444190 GCA_032353835.1 Enteromius viviparus | reverse complement strand
ATATATACACACACATATAAGCCTATGTATATTTTTTAAATAGGGTATATGATATTTATATTAACATTGTTAATTAGCACTCCTTTATTGTTATTATTA
Source organism: Enteromius viviparus (assembly GCA_032353835.1). NCBI lineage: Eukaryota > Metazoa > Chordata > Actinopteri > Cypriniformes > Cyprinidae > Enteromius > Enteromius viviparus. The sequence continues at coordinate 1,444,091 of JAUCNO010001174.1, read as the reverse complement.
TATTAAATGCTTCCTCATTAGGCTTGTTTTGTGTAGTTTAATTGGGAACAGGCCTACTGTATGTACACGACACAAAACATACAACACACACGTTATCAGGCTAATAAACTATTGACATTTTATCTGGCTTTAATGGCCTTTTTTGAGACATTTTAAATTTGCACAAACAAATAGGCATGTAGGTAGCACGAATAGTGATGTTTAATACAGTGCTCACACAAAAACGTATTCATGCCACTAACAATGAGCTTGATCTATACAGCACCTATAAAAAGGTGTACAATACATTGTTTATTTTTCATGCACTTCTTTTCATGAAATTTGAGGAGCTTATAAAAATGTGCATCATAAGTTCACATGCATCCTGAAATCACTGTGACTGACCCAAATGCTCAGTTCTGTGAACCACAATGAAAATACTCACAGTTTGCTTTGGAAAATGAAAAAAAAAAAAGAGTCGTGATTTTTGAGGATCCCAACTCCACCGTCACCCTCTCAAAGCCTCTGAGAGTTACAGAACATTTAAGACTATTACCGTCCTTTATGTATCTGTCCCATCTAAAAGCACAGTATTGATTTTGAGTGACCCTGATTCACCCGCAGCCTTTCGCCCGACTCTCTCATGTGCGCTCGGGACGGAGGGAGCGAGAGAGAAAGCGAGCGAGGGAAATAAAGACTGGGTGGCATTTCGAGTCAATAATAAAATGAGAAAGACGCTTTCAGAGACAGAGGAGTGTTGAGGGGACGCCGCGGGGCCCTCGGGGGCCATGGCAGACATCTTGCGCCTGGTCACCGAGGTCCCAGACCGGAGAGGACAGCAGATTCTTATTTCCTCCTCAGGCTGGCAGCCAATCAGTTTCCAGCTGAGTTCCAGCCCCCCTCTCTGTCTTTTCACAGATTTTTAGCCCCTTTTCCCCAAATTCTTCACACATCTCTAGATTGCACACATGCAAACACATATACACACATATTCCCTGCTAATAACACACATCTGCACACAGATCATGCACGCACATATTTTGGCCTAAATACACAAAGCAATAAACCAAAGCAACTCATGGACCTAAAAATAAAGAGTATTGCAATAAAGAACCTTTTCTTGAAGTGGTTACTGGCTTCTGAAGAACCTTTAACATCAATGAAGCACAAAAGGTTCTTTAAATGATTCAAATGTTCTTTACACTTAGGTTATTTTATGGAACGTTTTTTTTTTTTTTTCCTCAGCAACCTTAATATTGTAGAGTGACTTTAAACATTTTTAAAGAATCTTTTGTGGAATGGAAACACATCCATGGATTCTGACACATATATTAAAGGATCTTTATTTCTGAAACTCCCAAACATCATTTGAACTCTTCCTGGTTTATTTTATTAACGCTTTTTAAACATAAAAAGGATGTTTTCACAGCGATGCCAATGAAGAACCGTTTTATTAATCCAAACAACCTTTTCTTCCACTATAAAGAACCTTTTGTCAAATCTAAATGTTCAAAGTTCTTCGGGGAACCACTGATACCAATAAAGAAGTGTAGAAGAACCCATTGCTTGGTTTTGTTTTCCCAAAGAACCCTTTAGTGAACAGTCTGAATCTGAAAACAGCAGGCTTCTGAAGGTTCTTTATGGAATCATGTAGATGCCAATAAAGAACCTTTACTTCGAGGACTAACAGCCTACAAGCCAATTTCTTCTGAAGAACGCAGAATTCTGTATTCTGCACAGAGAAGTCGTTCTCGTCTCAATATTCCTCTTAGCTGGGAGCTAATCCTTGTGAATCTCACACCTTAAAAACTACAAGGCACTTGGGACCCGGGATCTGTCAGGTGAGAACGCATAATCATTCCTGCCTGAGTCTGTGTGTGTGTGTTTCTCAGGTGCTTTGTGTGGATCGTCTTTACATCACACCTTCTCATACTATCAGTTGAGATCATTTCAGGATTTGATCTCATAATTTAGACACACCGACTGAGCTGAAACGACAAGTCCGAATACAACTGTGCTTTTCCATTACGTGGATAACAACTGAACAGGATTTCAAGATTGAAGCTGCAGATGTTGTTGATTTGAGGAATAATGTGTAAAAGAGAGCAGCGGCAGGTCAAATCATGCTATCACTCTGAAAGCAAATAGAACGAGGTCAAACGGGCCATATAAAAAGTGTGAATAGGTTAATGGATGATAGTGTAATTTTTGCGTGTCATATAATCACAACATGTGACTTACAGCTATAACTGACTCTCTTTAATTTGTCATCTGGCCCGTGGCTGTCATCAAGGAATTTTAATTACAATGACAAGCTAAAGAGAGTCAGCGGATGGGTTTGATGAGGACACCCGGTGGGGTTTTTCATTAAAGAGCTCTCGCGCTGAGCGGGTGACCCTTTCAGGGTAACCGACCATTATCGCTCGTAGTACACTTGAACCCATCTTTCATACTACACTCAAGTGTACTACAAGTGGCGACTAAATTTACATTTTTAAATATGCGCATTTTAGATCATATTCAAATACAAATTAATCACAAGAAAAAACAGGTAATAATTGTATTTTTTTTTTTTACATAATTAAAATGTTTTTCACAATTAGTAAATAAATGGTTATTTTAAGAAATGTACGTAAAATTACGGTTATTTGATGGCAGTGTTGTGAAAACCCTCTTTTGGAACCTTTATAGCTTAGATTTTAGAATCTAAAGAACCCTTTATAAGAATCTTTTGTGGAACGGAAAGGGTTCCACGGTTGTTAAAGGTTCTTCAAGGAACCATTGTTCAAACACTTGAGTGTACTTGTGTTTGTAAGATGAAAGCTGTAAGCACTTTACATTATGGAAGTGTACTTTTTTTAAACCTGGGTCTCTCATTCTCTTTTTTTTATCATATTTGTGGTACAGAAGGGTTTTTAATAAGGCGGTTTCTATCCTCCCGGCTGTCTCTTCCTTCACTATCACCGGTTCCTTCACACGGAAAAATAATTGGCCGGTTTCCCTGAGCTTGGAAAGGGGTTGAGCCGGGTGGGATTTGCCCCCGCCCCTCTCTTTTTTATTACCAGCGCCTGATGATAAAGACAATCAGATATTACCTTATGGTGAACTGGGGCTCAATTGTTTTTCCATCTGTTGACCTGCGTGTTGATTTTTTTTATTTCTGTCGTTTTGAAAATGTGTTCGGACTTTGTTTGAATCGTTTTGATTAATACAATAATTAATATGCTTAATTCGAGCTTTTTTTTTTTTTTAATTATGCAGCAAATATTGCGCTTTAAACATATAATCATAAACCTATTTAATAAACTAGAGATAAAGACTTTATTCAGTAATTTAGTATTATTAGCTACTTAGGAATTTTAAAGAAAAAGATACGCCTGTTTTTAATTAATGTTTTGTTTTTAAAGAATTAATGTGATTTAATTCTAAAATAATACACCTGAATGGTCATATTTTATAATATTTGTTAAATACACGTTAAGCCTAATCATATTATCATTACTATAGGCACATGGTGTTTTTTTTTTAACCCCTCAGGTGACGCGTGCGCGCGCCTCACACCACACTCACCTCGTGCACGCCGAAAACAATCTCCTGCAGTTTTTTCGTCCGTATCATGTAGACGCTGAAACAAGAGTTCACAATAGACATGCACATTAGAACACGTAGATTAGGCACTTTAATATGTAAATGCACTAGGGGAAATGCATAAAGGTTATTGCACGTCAAAGTCTCACTGAATGTTCGAATGTTTAGGTTATTTGTGCGTCTCATTGTCAACAGCAGAGAGAACTTACGCCGCTAATATCGCAGAGGTTTTTTGCGCTGAAAGTAGAGAGACGCGTCTAACAAACACACCGAGCCGGAGAGGGCTCAACTTTAACCCCCACTACAAGAGAAACTCGAGGCATGGCGGTCTTTCCTGACAGTCTGTGGTGAGTTTGGTTTCCTCGTTAACCGTTTGGTAATTATTTGGGTTGCCAAGTTGATTTGAGCTCCAGTGTATTTAGATAAAACCGTTCTCGGGTCAGCCTGGAGGACTCGTTAATTGTTTTGTTTTCGGTGCTTCTAAAACGGTGTCAAGTTCCTCCGTGGGTTCAATGTCATTCTCAAATTAACACTCATTAATTGGCTGTAAACGAATTTTGAAATATTCTGTGAGGAAAGTTTAAGTCAAAAACTACAATTTTGGTAGATATTCCAAATTGAATAGGCTACAGCAAAATATTATTTTTTATAGAACAGCACTCTTCAACTAAGGATACATTTAAAACCCCCCAAAATAGCCCTAAATTTTAAACAAGTAAAAAATGCATTTGTTTTAAATGGCATAGTGAAAAGGAAGGCCTCCGGGCCAATGAGAAAACTGTAGAGCCACGAATTGCCAAAGCCCCGCCCCCTCGAGAAGGATGATATATAAACTCTCTCAAACAATTCTGTCACTCACAGATTACAGTAGAAAATCCGGAGGTGTCGCTTCAGAGGTCAAGGCTGCGGGGCGCACGGATCCGCGTCCTGGTGTGATCTACTTATTGATCTCCACCTGCTTTTGATTGATCCTCATCAGTATTTTGAAGAATGCAGTTAGAAAGCATCCTCCCTGGCGCATCTGTAAACTTACCCAAGACCTTCTATAACCTGTCGTCGTCCTCAGAGAGCACTAACAACAGCCCCGGGTCAACGCAGATAGACTTTCAGGACATGGACCGGACTGAAGCGGAGCAGGGCTCCGGTGCCAAGAAGTTTTTGAGCGGTGGGAGCGCGCTGATGGATGAGGCTGACAGCGAGAGCTTCACCGGGAATAAAGCAGCGGCATCAGCCGCCGCACCGGACGCACGGAAAAGTTCTCCGGTGATCGGTGGAGATGATGAGCTGTCCAGCGCCCGCCGTTACAACATCGATGAGCTGGGCACTGATCGCTACTTCATCTCTTCCACCCAACCGAGCTCCGACGTGACCAACCCGTGCTCTCTCTTCCCTTACGGAGGCCAAACCGGGTCGGTGTACGGCGGCGCCAACGGCTCCAGGTATTCGTCGTCTCTGCATTACGGCTCGGTTCTTCCGCCCGCCGGGTTCTCCTCCGCCGTGTGCGCCAGTCGCAGTCAGTTTGGAAGCGGGTATCAGTTCGGACAAGGTCCCGGATGTCTGTACCCGTCCTATCCGGGACCGGGCTCCGGTTTGAGCTCGATGCCCATCCCTGGTTCAGGCTCCGCGGCGAGGGCGCAGGTGTACCTCTGCAACAGACCGCTGTGGCTCAAATTTCACCGCCATCAGACCGAGATGATCATCACCAAGCAGGGCAGGTGAGAACGAGAAGTTGGTAAAGTTTCGCCGAGCAATTCACAACATAAACGCACGGTTTAAAATTGTTTTTCAAACGTAAATATGCAAAATATAAATTGATAAAATTATACGCTTGGTTTGGATAACGAATGTAGTTTCGCCGGGTGATTAAACGAACCCGAATTCGTCCTGATTCGTAATTTGTGTTTTATTAATCCTATCCGCAGGAGAATGTTTCCCTTTCTGAGTTTTAATATCACCGGACTGAACCTGACGGCGCATTATAACGTGTTTGTGGAGGTTGTTCTGGCCGACCCGAACCACTGGAGATTTCAGGGCGGAAAATGGGTCACCTGCGGGAAAGCGGACAACAACATGCAAGGTGAGGAAAAAACAAATCAGCCCGAGATGATATGAAAACAGGCTAGTTCGAGCAACATTACAATAGTTATATTTTCAGTTAAAATTGCACTTTTTTTGTTATAAATGTAATTAAACAAACATGCAAACTGTGTAGGCTATTAAAATAAATCGAAAAAATAAGTTAGGCTATTTGTATTTTTTTTTCTGTTCGAGTAGAATTACAATTTGCATTTGATGTTGTGTTAATAAAAGAATTTGTTTAACATTATCTAAAATATTCGATTTTTTATTATAATTTACCACACATTTTAAAACTAAAATATCGCTCAGCGATTACCAAAAATGTTTCTGTATGCGCGCGATTGTTTTATTGTACATGAATAATTTTCCCACAACCGTTTAACATGTCATTTCGTTTAAAAATGAGTGTATTTAGCATTGGAACAAGTTTCATATTTAACGTAAGCGATGGCGCTCGAGAACACGCGGGGGTGGACGTGTTATTCTCCTATATGTATTAAAATTATTCAAAACAAATCGCTCTTAGTCACGATGCATCTGTTTTTCACGAAGGAGCTTTTTTGCCGCTCAAGTTCACTGATGCTTTTTTCGGCGGATGCTTTTTCTGTCTGTTTAGACAAGGTCATCATTTACCCGTTCACATAACTTCAACATTATTCGTTTTTCTATAGGAAACAAGGTTTACGTTCACCCAGAATCACCAAACACCGGAGCACACTGGATGAGGCAAGAAATCTCTTTCGGAAAACTAAAGCTAACCAACAACAAGGGTGCAAATAACAACAATACTCAGGTAAACAAATAACACTCACACTCTAAGTGATATTCAGTGTTTGAATGTGCAAGAATTGTGGATGCAAAATATGATAAAGGCATGCAGGACCCTTTTTGTTTATTAGATTTGTTTTTGTTGCACACAAATAGGCCGAGCTGGTGTGTTAATTTTGGAAAATGATATTTTATATTCTGAAAGTGCAAAAACACATGTAATACCAGAATTATTTTTTAGCACACGTTGCAAAGAACTGATGCATCTGGCGCATTTTAAAGATAAAGATGAATGTTTGTGTGAGTGTGTGCAGAAACTTCCAGTCATCTCAGAGGTCTTGTGTGTGCGGCTTTAACACCTCTCTTCGTCTAACTGCAAGTGCTGGCCATGAACTCTGCACAAACACTGGTGTGTGTGTGTGTGTTGAAACAGATGATCGTCCTGCAGTCCCTGCACAAGTACCAGCCGCGGCTGCACATCGTGGAGGTGACGGAGGATGGTGTGGAAGACATGAGCAGCGAAGCTAAAACACAGACCTTCACTTTCCCTGAAAACCAGTTCATCGCTGTAACGGCTTACCAGAACACAGACGTAAGCAGAAACTCAGCCGCAGCCTCCTACAGCCACTTCTGCATTTCATGGCGCTTCTGAACTCCTGGTGTTTGTGTTTAATTGCAGATCACACAGCTCAAGATCGACCACAACCCCTTCGCAAAAGGCTTCAGAGACAATTATGATTCGTAAGTGCATTTCATACTGCACAATTTATAAAACCTCTCCAAAAACACAGGCCTTTGTTTCTTCGTCTCTTTATGTGAACAAACGTCCTAACACGTTCACTTTAAACTCCACGTTTTACTTTGAGAGTCTAAAAACCTTTTGTTTAAATGATAATACAAACTGTAGCAGTTTCATTTTTGATGCATTTACGATACGATGCAATGTTCAGATAATTCTGTAGTGTGAAGGGTGAACGTGGATAAATTGGGACTGCATATGGTAACGCTTTACAACGTCCCATTAGTTAACATAGTTAATGCATTAATAAAAATGCAACCGTTCATATCAGCTCAGGTTGATTACATAATATTATTAACATTACTATAATGTTTAATTATTAAAAAAAATATTTTATTTGTATTTTTTTTTTTAAATATATTTGATGTTAGTGTGTGTCTGTGTACATATATATATATATATTGCATTTTTATATTTTTAATACTATATTTCCCCCTCCTTGTTTACAGAAGATATACACTTCTAAATATTATATGTATATATGTGTGTGGTGTGTGTAATATATATATAACATTATATTTTATCTTTTACAAGAAATTACTATTTCATTCTCTGCTTTAATATTCATCATTTAATTCCGTGTGTTACTTGCTGTTAAGTAAAAGTAAAATTTAAATTGAATTTAAAATTGAATTGAATATTTCTGAGTGCAAAACGTTTCTGCACATCCCAGGCATGCTGATCAAAAAGTGTGCCTTTCGAGCGATAAGACACACTGCTAACAGCCTCTCTCTTTCTCTCTCAGGATGTACACGGCTCCAGAGAGCGACAGACTGACGCCCTCTCCTACCGATTCTCCGCGGTCGCACCAGATTGTCCCCGGCGCCCGCTATGCAATGCAGCCCTTCTTCCAAGACCAGTTTGTAAACAACCTGCCGCAAAACCACCGCTTCTACGCCAGCGAGCGCGCCGTGCCACAGACCAACGGCCTGCTTTCTCCTCAGAGCGAAGACTCTGCCGGCGGCTCGGCCTCGGCTCAGCGCTGGTTCGTGGGGCCCGTCCAGCAGAGCGGGGTGTCCAGTAAACTGGACCTGTCCTATGACAGCGAGTACTCGGCCTCCAGCCTCCTGCCGTATGGCATCAAGCCGCTGCCGCTGCAGAGCCCGCACGCGCTCGGCTATTACCCCGACTCGGCCTTCGCTTCGATGGCAGCCGGCTGGAGCAGCAGAAGTTCGTACCAGAGGAAGATGACCACCGGCCTGCCCTGGTCTCCTCGGCCGAGTCCTCCGGCGTACACCGACGACCTGCTGTCCTCTAAAGACAAACTGCAGGACGAGAGCTCCGCGGCGGCCCCCACGGCTGGCAGCACCGGCCCCTGGATGGAAGCCCCGCCGGTGCTGAAGGCCGTAGACTCGGGGGACACCAGTGCATACTCCATGGCATGTAAAAGGCGACGCGTTTCACCTGGAGGCTCCAGTACAGACGCTTCTCCTACCATAAAGTGCGAGGACTTGAGCTCTGAGGAGTACAATAAAGAGAGTCATAAAGCCATGGGTTATTACGCTTTCTACACAAGCCCTTAAGAACTGCTTATTCGGGTCGACTCTCTCTTTCTCTCTCTCTTTATTTTGTTTGAAGTGATCTGCCCATGTTGTGTTTTTAATCTTTTAATCTGCGAGTGCCAAAGCTTTCGTGCTCCCGGTTGTGCTTGTTCATTTTTTTGCTCTTTTGTGAAAAACGCTTCATTTTAATGGGGTTTTTACTTTGGATTCTTTTTAAAGCATGCCCTTAATTCTTTTTAATCATATTTTTCTATGAAGCCCGATGTGATTTTTCCTTTTATTTAAGATCCCTCTGTTGTACAGTATTTGTGCACTTTAGATTGTGATGTATCTTGTACAAATGTTCTCATGGCACTGTTATGAAAGGTGAAATAAAATGTGCTTTTCATACTTTCTTTGTCATTATTTGCACTGTTGCATTGAGCTATTGTATCTTCCTTTTTAATTCTAGTAATTAATTATAGCATTTTCTGCATTTTATTTTGGTATTTTAGTAATTTAAAACTAGACTTATTCAGGAACCTGTTAATTAGAAAAACTATTACAAGGAATTTCGTTAATTTAATATAATTTCAAACGTTTAGTTTATAACGTGAAAAAGTCCTATTTTAATAATCAAGCAGGTTTTGAAATGTAAAAGAGCACAACGTTTTTAGTTAATATAACCAAATACATCCAAATGTTTCGCATTTTTCAACGAATTAAAAGGCATTTGAGAATTATCCGCAATTTGTGCAATAACCCAAAGAATTTGGTTTTGTTTCTTTTTATTTTGATGATATTGTAAATCTTTTTAAACGTTGCGCTGAACAGCCGTCTAGTCTTAATTCTTCGAAATTCTATTCGTTTTGTTTCTCGTTCTCCATAAACCTCATGGGTCTCGATCTCCAGATCATCCACAGGCGCACCGTTATGTCTTTATTTGAACGCCTGGGTGTCGCATCTCTTTATTTTGAACGCGTTCTGGCGAGCAGGAGTTTGTCGCCTGTATATTCAGCAGCTTTTCCCGGAGTTATTTCGGATCACACGAAACGAATTTCTTGGTGAATGTGACAGAGGAAGTCACTGCAGTTCCTCATTTGCTCTCTGCGTTTTATGGCACTATTTTTTGCGCTTTAGATGAAAGTGACACAAATACTTTTTCCTTTCCAACCCCTGCTGAACACGTTTAGAGCAGTTTCTGTGCAGTGACCGCACGACTGTACTTCCAATGAAGAGCAACATGTGCGAAAAACACAACGCATCTGTGATCCCGGAGCACGAAACCAGTCATCAGCAGCACGGCGATATTTGTAGCTATAGCCAAAAATAATTTGGTATTTTTCTTATATGCCAAAAAATTACAAGATATTAATTATGTAAATTAGCCTACATATAACGGAGTTTATATACGTTGCTATATATTAGATAACATGCATTGCGAAGGATTTAATTTGCATAACTTTAAAGGCAATTTGTATGTATTTATTTTCTGCAGCCTCAGATGACGGATAACTTATCTCGGCCAAATATTGTCCTATATATTGTTCTAAGAAACAGTACCAATGAAACGTTTATTTATTCAGCTTTCAGATGATGGATAAATCTCAATTTATAAAACGTGCAGGGTCACATTTATGTTCTTCTGTTTCTTTACATGATTTACGCGTTTTTTAACCTAAAGAACTGTTAAGTAAACATCAACAGCTTATTAAAATAAACACTTTAGTAAACTGGGTGTTGTTTTGAAGACATGATTTTTAAAAGCGCAGCTGAGCAAGGTTGAACTATATCATAAAAGACCTGTCGTTTTTAAACCTACATTTCTGACACATGCATTATTTTCTTAATTGAGGAGGCAAGTGACTTCCTTCCTACTGTATTTTTCGGAAGAAGCTCAATGAAAGTGTGACTGTTACTTATCAAATATGAGATGCTGGTCGTGATAAACTTCTTAAGCAAGATGCACGAGGTTGGGCCCATGTTTGGCATCTTTAATGAGAATTGGACCCTCTCGGAGCTCTGTTCTGTCTGTCAGCTCACAATCTTTCCTCATCAGCGAATCCCTCTTGAATTAATTTCAATGCCCCGGTATTTTTAAGTCTAATGAATTCTGTTGTCAGACTTCTTGACAGAAAGCGAAGACTCCGACTAACTCCAATTAACACCTTCTAATGATGCTGAGCTCCTGATGGCGCTGAGATCATCTGCCCTGGGCGGGGTACTGATGGGGTAGCGGGGCTAAAAATGTTCTATGCTCCTTCATCAAGTGTCAGCGAATCCCAGACCGGATCACCGATCCGCCGCGCGCAGCGTGCACCAACTCCTGCCGGTGACGAGCATCTGCGCGGACGCGCGCGCTTCGCTGTTGCTGACGCGCGTTCACGTGCGGCTCTGACTCTGCGTTCGCGAGTCTCAGAAGACAAAAGGGCTTTTAAACATTTTTTTTCTTAGTGTCTTTCAGTCATGCCTCATAGCTTTTAAGTCACTTTATTTTTAGCGTCACAGCTACCCGTTTTCGCCATTGAATAAATAAAAGTACCTGCGACCTTTTATCTTGTAAACCCTCGGAATTCAAAAATAAAAATTCGCAATTGCGTGAAGATAACTTGCAGTTCTGACTTGTTTTTGTCATGCAGTTGCGAATTAAGACAGAATTGTGAATTATAAACTCAAGCTGAAGATACATTTGACCAGAATCGACAAATCCTTAAGATGTTTACTAAACGTATTCATTTTTATTTTAACTTTTTTATGGCATCCATGAACGTCAAGTGTCACAGAAAGTAGTAATACAGAGATTATCTTCCTATTCTAATGTATTATCATTATCATAAACACACTGGTCTAATGTGCAAATAATTTACCTTTTACTTTGTTTTTATTTTGCTTATTTAGGCCTACCTATATTGGCTAAATAACCGGAATTGTGGCATATTCAAGTATTATCATGCAAAAGAAGAAAGACATGTCAGTACACTCCTGAAAGATGACTAAACAACTTTAGTGATGCATGGCTCATGCTTCTTAAGCTGAAGCATAGGCCTCAAGCTCTTTAGTAGCCTATGTTTCATCTCTTGCTTCAACATTTTATCAAACATTAAAATACGCTCGTTAGCAAACAAATTACTAACTAAATTGATTCAGGGCCTATGCGGAGGTGACGTCAGCTCAGCACACATTTAGATGATATACTTGTAAGGTTTTTCAGTGACTCATTCCAGTAGAGATCTGGTGGCTGATATAGATATGAATTTATGTTGCGGTCACATGTTGTTGTTTTTTTCCTTTCCCCACACCTCTAAAACTTCTCCTTGTGTCGTGGTGCTTTGAGATTGAACTAGAGAATGTCCGATGTTGTCTTGTTCGTTTAGCTAATGGATCACATGCACACATGACCCTGAGCTTTGGGAGGACAGGAACTGTACTCTAACAACCAGTCAATCGACTGAGACACTAACACGCATTAATGCAGGAACTCCACTAATCAATAGACCTGCGCTCTGCATGTCGAGAGTCACAGCATGTAAACGAGGAGAGAAAAACACGACCCGTCTGATCCCGGGCCATCAGACACCTGAAGGGATTTCCAAAGAGGAAGTGATCCGGACTCACTTCAAACTGCTTTATACTGCACCGGCTTTAGTACCTGCCAGCATCATGAAAACAGCAGGAGCTCTAAGAAATGCTGCTTCATGAAAGTATGAGAAAGCAAGAGAAAGTTCTTTTCATAAAACAGTGATTTTTTTATAGTGACACAATCCATCATGCAAATGCAGTTGACCATAACCCATGATTCATTGATTCTACAACCGAATGTGTCTGGCAATAAGATAAAACGAGTAGCTTTTCACTAGTCATTGTGTGATTGCAGCAACTTTTTCTTTTGTATTAAAATGACTTTGCATTTATCTGCACGTCACATTTGATTTTAGATTTTTAGGAGTAAAACTCGGAAAAAATAAATAAATTCAGTGCAATAATAAAAAAAAAACCTAAAACAAATGGCACTTCTTGCTGCAAACATACTATATGAGCACACGAAGACTGGAGTAATTAAGCTTTGTATCATAGGAGTAAGTTTTAAATTGTATATTAAATCAAATAAATGCAGGCTTTGTGAGCATAAAAATAACTTGCTTTGAAAACATACAAAATATATAAATTAGAAATTTTTGACCAGTTGCATTTGAATGAATAATAGAAACAACAGTGTAATGTGTCGTTTGGTTCACTTTATGAAAGGGATCAAATGAGGACAGTTTGTTTTTGGGCGAACTATCCCTTTAAGGCCCTCAAACATCAGTAACAGACAGTGAAACAGTCCTCTAACACGGACGGAGTGAATGGACATAGCTTCAGGAGGAGGTGTGGGGAATGAGAAAGAACTGAGATCAGTCTGTTCTCAGATTCTTCAGAGTCTTTAGGCTGATTTGAGGAGGTCAGGTCTGTCGTGTTGGGTCGTGATCACACAGATTGTCCAGCTGTATCCTGGCCGGTGGGTTGGTGTGTGTGTGTGTGTGTATGGTCTGGGTCAGTAGTGCGTGAATAACAGTGTTGGGGCCTGAAACTGTCCCCCTGCTCAGACCTGCACTTAACACTGAATTGATTTCAGACACCCCTTGCCGTCCTGGGAGGGTCCGGGCTTTACCGCTGGAGAACAACACACACACATACTGTAAAATCAAACTTCTGCATAAGACTGAACACACAGCACTGATTTAGAAGAACAAAACACCGGCTCTATTCAGCATACTAGCATGCATATAGAATGCAAACTAACATGAAGAAACACAAAACAAGCAGAATACAAGAAGAGAGCACTGCATAACTGTATCCCACAATGCCATGCAATTTTTATTATATTTAATCATCACTGAATCATTCTATTCGATCAAATGAAAAGTTAAAGGAACAGTTCCCCAAAAATAATATCATTAATTATTCACCCATTCCACCCTCATCAGACTTTGATTAAGGTTTAAAACACAAATTAAGATATTTTAACAAAGTCCAGATAACAAAAACCTCAAAGATCCAAAAAAGGTCAAAATGCATTTTTAAATGAATTGATATTAATCAAGTTTTTAACTGGTAAAGTCTTGCAAAGATTTAATTTAGGGGTATATTTGAATTTATCATTTGAGTTATTATGCATCAAATATGACCAGTTCATTATATAAAGCAATCTCTTTTTACAAGACATCAATGAAACTACTTTCACTACTAGGATTTATGACCTTTTAGGATCTTCAAAGTTTTGGTTCCACCAAAGAAGGGACAGGATTCATTAAAATATTGTGCGTTTCAAAGATGAACAAAAGTCTCCTGGATTTGGAAGGGCTGTACTGTACCTTTAAGATGACTGTACATACAAGTGGATCAGAAATGCACAATTCTGGGATCTTATTTGCTGAATTAAAAAATGCTAATTTGGAGGTCATGTGACCACATGGGCTCTTTGATGCATAATGGCCACTGATACAGGTCTACTGTTCACTGTACGGTAACTAGTATGCCAATGGCTGCCACACTTTTACTTCATCAGTTCTGGGTCAGGATGGCGAGTCGGGGTGGCGTTCGGTACCAGCGCCCCCTTTGGCTCTCCCCAGAGACACCAGCAGACACGGGAGCACTAAAGCTTCCTACATGACCGCAAACAAGTTCCAGTGAAGTGTGTGTGCGTGTGTGTGTACAGGGAGTGTGTTGTCCGCAGCCGCTGGGCTGGAAAGTCGTGGTGGCTGAAATCAATGCACTGGCACTTTGAGGAGCATCCGACAGATTTAGGATGTCCCTGTAGGGTCCAAACCGCTGGAAAAAAAGAAAAACAACATCCCTCCATCCCTCCAGAGCCCTGGGGAAAGAGGGATGCTATCTCTCCATCACCCGGGGAACAAATGAAACACACTTGATAACCTCCATCCTGAATAACCCGCTCCACACACACACACACACACACACACACACACACAATCACGTTTGTTCATTGGCTTTCATTGTTTTAACACTGAAATAATGATTGCTCCAACCTCTTCCATAATTTGCAGCTACTTCTCAAATAAACAAAAGTAAATTAAATACTGTAAATTGTTACATTATTAGAAGAGCACAGCTATGTAGGGAATACTTTGCAGGGATTATGATAACGCTGACCAATCAGAATCAAGTTTCCAAAGCACCACAAAAAATACAAATAAATCTGTCAAATTCAGCTTTCTTGACATTTTTGGATTTTTTTTTATCGTTTTTAAAAATGTGTCTCTTTTGCTCACCAAGTAAATTTGTGAAATGTTTTATGTGAATATTTTTATTTTTCAGCCTCATTACTCCAGTCTTCAGTGTCACATGAAATCATTCTGATTTGCTGCTCAAGAAATATTTCTGATTATTATCAATGTTTAAATATGGCCAATATTTTTGTGGAAACTGTGACACATTTTATATTTTCAGGATACTCCGACGAAACGAACAGCAGTAATTTGGAAATAATTTGTCACATTCTGAATGTCTTTACTGATAAGACTGAATGCATCTTTGATGAATAAAAACGTTATTTTCTGTAAATAAACTAGTCTAACCAAAAGGCATTTTTAATATGCTAAAATATATAGAAAGCATCATGCCAACAGTGTGATCAAATGCCTCTTGGAGCAGATGGCGGCTCCTTTGGAGCTGAACTGTTGACCCCGTTGGCCCCAGTTATGACAGACCTACAGGAGAACCAGAGGATGCATTGGTTCATATAGTGATCTGTGGGAGTTCATCTATCTTACCCTCGTGAGTGTTAGAGGTGTGATGTACTGGATAAAAGCTCAAGGCTTGCTGGTTTGGTCTCCACTAGGACTGACCTATGACCATCACCACCGTGTCTCTGTGCGAGCCACTTAACCTTAGCTTACTCTGGACTAGAGGGACTAAACCTGTGGTGCTTTTACGTTTAAATAATGACAAAAATACCACCTCACTGCGAATATGCCATTTCAAATTTCTTGAAAGAAATTTTGATTTTTTTTCAGCAGGAATACATTCAATGTGGAATAAAGCATAATGTTAATGATATTTCCACACCAGAGACATGCCATAGAGCAGCGACATTAATTAATGATGGGGTCAGTCTCCATGGAGTAACCTGAGGTTAAGTGTCTTGATAACAGACACAATGGTGATAACTCATAGGTCAGTCCTTGTAGGAATTGAACCAGCAACCTTCCAGATACCAGTTCTTAGCTCTGACCACAACACTACACCACACCAGACCGCGAATCCTCTGGAAAACACTTCGGACAGATAAAAACAGCTCCTCTCAACACACAAACAGCTGATCTCTCTGGAGCCCGGAGCTTGATAAAACTACCTGGAAGTCATCCAAACTCCCATAGAAACGCCATTTAAAGGGTTAAATCACCGCTTTCTTATCCTCGTGCTGTTCCTAGCTGTCCTCCAAGATTTACTTCCTTCACCGAAACACTGAAACTAAAAGTCTCTTCAGAAAAGACTACGACTTTATCATGCTTTGATGGTGTACTTTTGCCACTATTAATCACCACCCAATATGACTGTGTGACAAAGAGCAATGTTCTATTGTAGAAGAAATCAATAAATATGATGGACCGTTAATCCTTAAAGACTCAATGTTTTTTGTACTGCAGGCTGATGGAGCTTGTACCTAACGGTTCGACACGTGAATGTCTGAAGCCTCTGGCAGCCAAGCGTTTTAGACTCCATTGTGGTGACTAGCAACTTGCATCCAGACAAATTTCTGACAGCAGCTCTGTATGACACATAAATAATAGCCAAAAACGATGTTTTTCAGTGCAGCACAACAATAGCAGTCCTTGTTGACAATAAAATGTGTTATTCTACAAGCTTGGCACTGAAAGAAATGCATGCATTTAGGAGAACATGGAAATTCATGCATGTAGGGAAATATTGAAGTGCATGTGTTTAAGAGAACAGTGGAAGTTACTTAATATGCCCATTTTGTTTTTAAACGTATACAAAACTAGAAAGGGAATTTAATAAGTTATGGTATTTTTTTGCATCAAAGGTGCGCTCAGGTAAAGCGATGATATGTCTGGATCTGACAAACCCATACACACACCTCTGGTACTCGGCGTGTGTTAAAGGATCTGAACAGAACTACAATCGAGGTGTAATTAACTGGTGAGAGTGTCTGTGCTATCCGTGTTCTGTGGTGTGACTTGCCTTTTGGGAAAAGAACTATTTCAAGACTAAACCCCCTGCACGGTGAGAAAGCCACATCTGACATCTTACAGCGCACACCGCCGCTAGAACAGAGAGATGTGCTGTCATTTTTAGACAGACTTATGTCTATCTGTATGTGAGCACGTTTCTGGGTACAGCTGTTAGACACAGACTGAGAAAAACTTAATCAAACGAGCATGATTGTATCAGATGAGCCTTCAAAAGACATGACAAGGAGCCATCAGATCATTAGATTACAGCGCTCTGTGAATGACTGGATGAGGTTCCTGAAGCCTTGAAAAACCACTTGTGTTTTTGCTCTAAACAGATGTTTCAGCAAATTGACAATAAACAGCGCAAATCATGTTATGTGGAAATTACCATGGAGAAAATCCACAGCGTATGCTCAGATAGGCCCCAAATGATAAGAGAAAAGCCCAAAAAGCACAACAAATAGCCTGCAATGTGCATAATGTGACATTATACATCACTTTGAGAATGAAACTGCAATGCAATTAATACATGTTTTAAGAAATAACTTGAAAAGCATAATAATATCCCTATCATCATGCATTAATTTCAAAACATAATTCCTGGTGCAATGAATGTAAAACCTGCTCTGTTGTACATCTTTACTACGGTGTAAAATCTCTCTCAACTTACAATTGTAATTATAATGGTTCATAAATAGTTTTAAGCACATATGCTGATTCTGATATGCTGACACAAATGTAAAGGCCAACAAAAATGGTCAAATCTAGTTTAATTACATTTCTGATACTATGATGCATCATTTAGTGAAGAATCATAATGGAATCATTGTCAAAAGCATATATTTACAGCCTTTTTAATCACTACACAAGAGTTCCTAACGAGCACAGAGTATTTATAGTGCCAGAACAGAGCTGATGAAGGTCCCAGAGCTAGTCCATCATGAGCAGGTGTCTTAACACTCACACTAAAAATGGATGTTGATTGAAATGTACATTAGAAATGGGGTTTTGATGGATGGGTTCCTGGGATCAGATGTCAGACGGGAGGACCAGGCCTTTGCTTGGTCTGGATAACAGAAGCTGTCTAAATATTTCCTCTTGATTGATTACTAGCATGAAGCCTGTCTTAGTTTTCAGTCTTTTGCTGCTCTCTATTGGTATTCATGGGTACAGCATACTGTAGGGGTGTTCGGTTCCGGTTTTTTTTGGAGTCGACTCCGACTCCCGACTCCTAATTTTGGAGTCAGTGGAATCGACTCCTCGACTCCATTTACTTTG
>JAUCNO010001174.1:1413002-1425821 GCA_032353835.1 Enteromius viviparus | reverse complement strand
AAACCAAAGAGCTGTCAAAAGACACAAGAGACAAAATTGTAGACCTTCACAAAGCTGGAAAGAGCTACGGGGCAATTGCCAAGTAGCTTGGTGAAAAAAAGAACAACTGTTGGAGCAATTGTCAGAAATTTAAAATGTCCCTCGGACTGGGGCCCCACTGAAGATCAATGATGCTAAGAATGGTGAAGAATCAGCCCAGAACTACACGGGAGGAGCCGTAAAGAAAGCTTGGACCCTCGTTTCCAAGACTACTATCAGTAATACACTAAGACGTCATGGTTTCAAATCTTGCATCACACAAAAGGTTCCCCTGCTTAAATTATGCAAGGGACCATCTGGATGATCCAGAGGAGTTATGGGAGAAAGTCCTGTGGTCATGAGACCAAAAGTAGAACTTTTTGGTCTTAGCTCCATTCGCCGTGTTTGGAGGAAGAAGAATGATGAGTATAATCCCAATAATACCATGCCTACTGTGAAGCATCAGCTCTGGGGGTGTTTTTCTGCACAGGGGACAGGACGACTGCACTGTATTAAGGAGAGGATGAACGGGCCATGTATTGTTACACATTGGGCAAAAACCTCCTTCCCTCAGTCAGAGCCTTAAAGATGGGTCGTGGCTGGGTCTTCCAACATGACAATGATCCAAAGCACACAGCCAGGAAAACCAAGGAGTGGTTGGTGAAAATCTTTGGAGGGAGCTGAAACTTTGTGTTGCTCAGCGAAACACAGACAGATCTAGAGAAGATCTAGAAAAGATCTGTATGGAGTGTGTGCAGTGTGTGCAAACCAGGTTATTGTGTCCTCGCTGCTTAGTAATTGCACAAAGAAATTTCCTTTTATTCTTTTATTCAGAACAGGTTACCACACTCACTATATCACTTCTTCACTCCAGATCATTTTCTTTTTACACCTCTCATACCTGAGTTATATACTGCCACCTTTTGGTTAGACTGCAAAACACAACACAGGTGAAGAACTACAGGAACTGTTTGACCTCTGTAATTGTTAACAAAGGCTTCTGTACCAAATATTAAAATTTTTTGACTCAAGTGATCACTTATTTGACACTGTAAATAAATTGTTAAACGGCTCGATTTGTACAAAGCTCATTGTTCTAAAAAAGCGAAGAGTGCTCTGATTGGCCAGCTATCCAGTGCACTGTGATTAGCCGAATACATCAAGTATATGGCGGAAAAATTACATTATCATAACGTGATTCTGCGTCAAAGTTCGTCGCTATGGCTCTATGACACCAAAACAATAAAACACATTAAAAACCAGGCATTTGTTGCATCCAGTGGAAACATAATTACTGATTATAATGTATTTTTTACCCGTTATGTTGCATCAGGCCTCGTAAACATAACACTATATCATCATTTGTGATCAATGCTCAAAACTCACGTTTAATAGTAAGTGGCAGCTATTTTAACATTTGGGTGGTGCTTGAAAATAAACACACTTTTATAAAGAATATGTCTTTGGTTTTGAGACTTTTAGTCTTTGCAACTAGGGATCTTATCTATGCACTAACAGCTTCTCAAAAAAGTAAGGAAAATTTCATCATATTACCTCTTTAATGTGAGATTCAAAAACAATAAGATTTTTACTATTTTGCACATTCTGTGATACTGAGTGGCATAAAAAACAAGCTGCTTGGCTGAAGACTGAAGACCTCATAAGTTGTGAAAATACAAGGCAGAGCAAAAGTCCGTACAAAATCATTTTATAATTCATGAACCTTAATTCTGTACTAATTGAAGTTATAAAGAAGCTTTGAGGGCAAACCATAAAAAAGCATTACAATTATCAATACAGAAATGACAGTAGCATAAATAATATTTTTCAGCTCCTTCATGAAAGCTGTCAGGATCAGCTGGTTGTGCCAGCCCAGGCCACTAGAGGACTCTCCAGAGCCGGTGAACTCTGAACTCTACATGTCTGTCTCTGTTTGTAACCCAAACTCATGCCACACCCTCACTCGTTTGTTGTCAAGGTGTTTGTCTTTGCCCGTTTGTGATGTATAAATACCCCGGAAATCCTTTGTGAATTCACGGTCCATTGCACTGTTGTCTTGTCTTTCATTTGTGTTCTTTATCATTGTCATTCTGTTTGGATTTACCGTTGCCGACCCTTGCTCCTGTTTTGGATTATCGTCTCGCTTCTCCAACCGGACTCTTGTTTGCTAATGTTTACCGACCCACGCCTGGACAATGACGACTCTTAAGCTTTCCTACGTTATTCCTGTTAGTTGATGATAGACCCTGCCTGTACGACCTTGTTTTGCCTAATAAACAACTCGCATATGAATCCAAACAACTCCTTGTCTCCTGATCGTAACAAAAGCGCTGGACAATGTAGATTAATAATACATACAGTATGTGGAAAAAAATGAGAGAAGGACACTGTTTGTACATGCTTCAATTTTTAAAATACTCTCAAAAATGACACACAAAGTTTTAACCCGTTTAGAAACAGACACAGGAAAATGATTTATGTTCACTGAGGAACGTTTAGACTTGGTCAGATTTGGTTTTTGATCCAACAAGAATAGTTTCAGTCTTACTACTGTTAAGTTTAGTCTTTAAACTCAGATACACAATGTGAGAGGACAGATGAAAGAAGAGTAGTGTTGGGTTTGGAGGATGGGTAAAGCTGGGTGTCATCAGCACAGCAGTGGAAATGAATATCTAACTACTTAAAAATATTACCAAGAGGTTGGAGATAAAGAAGAAATAAGAGAGGACCCAAAACCAAGCCAAGCAGAACCCTAGTAGGCTTTGAAGTGTTTTTTTAAATATATATTTATTCCAAAAGCAACACAGATAGAGCTTGAATACGGGTAAATAAAGCAGCATTTTATCTAATTTAAAGCACATCAGAAACAGTAAAATTATAAGGAATTAAACCTGAACAACAGGTTTCACAAGAACCCAGTATAGTCCTTTTTAAATGCAGCATATTACCTTTTTTTTGTTTTACACAAGACTAGTAATACCTAGTAGACACATTACCTGCATTGTCAATATTAATATTAAAATCCCCAAGCAAGATCACATCTGATCACATTTTTTTTTTTTTTTTTTAATTTTCACTGATGTTAAAAATGCTAAAAATGGTCACATCTCCACTTTTCTCCTTTGAAAGTTGATCTGGTCACATATCAGCTCATTAAAATAACCAGTTTACATGCACATCAGTAACCTGACAATGCAAGGGAGCTGCCTTTACATTAATAAATCAGGTTATTTCCCTGTAGTGACATCAAAATATAATAAGAGTATCAGACTCTGAGTATTTCTTACATTTGTCAGTCGTGATGTTAAATAAAGCTTGCAACATGCAGCAGGAAACACAGATCCTCTCATAAATGCAGCGTTGTGACTGAACCTCTTCTGCTGACATGAGACGACACACTTTCATCATTTTCTGTCAAAAGCCTGATTTTGTGATTTATTACTTTCTTTACTGCAGGATGTTTGCTCCGTCCAAATGTACTTAAACCTACAGTAACCTGTTCTTGTCACATATCACACATGTGCACTTCAATAAACTGACAAAAAAGTTTTTGCATTTACATGGTGTGTGTGCGAAATCAGAGTAAGAGGAAAAAAACCACTTGTTTCATTTATGTTTACTGTGTTTATGATCTTAATCTGATAAAAGAAAATGGATCATCGCATTTCCATGACCACGTTTTCGGTTTATTAACCATAATCGGCTTAAGATATAACATGTATAACATGTAAACAGGCTCTATGCTGATTTTACTGGCAGTGTAAAGCAATGAAGCACATCATTAAGCTGATTTGTTTTCACAAATTGATTGTTGAGTTGATGAGCTTTCGGCTGCCGTCCATCCTTTCTGCCAACCGTAGAGGTGAATGATTGTTCCAGCGACGACTGTAGCCAGAAAAAACACAAGCACACACAGACCAACACCTCCGAACATCAGCACACGCTCCGTCAGAGTCACCCCGTCTACAGAGAGACAGAGAGTACTCAAGTTTATACAGATCAATTACCACAGGAAAAATCTACTAAACTACAATATAACACTCATCATGTTACCTGTGCTGTCAGTGTCTTCTGCTGGCATTTCTGTTATAAAAAGACGTGTATATGTCACTTTATCACAAACACAGAAAGTCATCAGAACAGTTTCTAGATATTAAAGAGTCTTAATTCACTCTTTCACAAACTAAGGCCTTAAATTGTAGTATACATTCTTAACTTCACAAAGTCTTGCCATTCAAGTTTGCATGCCCTGAAAAAGAGTGAGTTCTCAGTGATTTAGTTTTGTTTTTTCAAAACAAATATCTCTACATCAAGATAAATTTATTTTAAATGCAAAATAAAGATATAACGTAATGTTAATTGTGTAATTTGAGATCAAATATTTGCCAAGAGGGATTCAAATATAAGTGGATTCTTCACCGATTGTTGAGCCTCGTTTCTCTCAAGTATTTTTCTCCATTTTTGTCAGCAATGGAGTTTTGGTTCCTCAACCGTCATCTTTGGCTTGCTTAGTTGGGGATGCTTCATTTCTGGCAATATTGTCGACTTTATTAAACAGACACTATCTGAACGGAAGTGGGACCAGCTGCATAACAAGTATGTTATGACGGCCTCTTAAGAACTAGTTTGACCAACTAGTAGTAAGTCATGGTAATCAGACTTCTGCTTTTGGATTCATATTAGACCATTGAAACGTATATTACTTATATAAGTACCTTAGTCATTATGAAAATAAAATTAATAATCAGATTAAAAACTTTACTGTATGCTTGTGGTCTGACAATTTACTCTCTCTTAGCTTTACCTATATTATATTCCTCCCTTAACTAACAACTCAGTGTGGGTGTAAATAAAAATCAATCTGAAATCTTTTACCAGTACACCGATGCTCAGCACATCGACCCTTGACCTCTAGTCGGATGGGTTTGTCGAAGTGCATCTCTGTGGAGTCAGACTTTGTTCCACAGAAATATAGACCAGAATCGGACTCTGTTACTCCAGAGATAACCAGCGTGGTTCTGGTAATCCATGTGTCTGCAGTAATATTCAGACGAGTCTGATTCTGATTGTAGGTGACCAGGAATCGTCTCCCAGTAATGTCTGTCTGTGCAGAAACCATCAGACTCAGTCGTTTAGCGCTGAAATGATACCAGGCGACTTCATGTCGGTTTCTCATGCTGCAGTTCAGACTGATGCTTTCTCTCATCCCAACACTTAGCAGATCAGCTACCGACACCTCTGAAGAGACATTGATCATTTTAAATGATAAACGCATATGTTTAAAATAAGTATAAATATTAAATAATTACCACTGGATGTGATTTGCAAATATCCAAACCAAAGTACACAGAAGAGAATAAGTTTTTCCATGTCTTGTCAGGTTTCTGCACAAAGTACAAAGCCTTAAACCACACTGCTGTTCATTTCCTTTAAGTAGCTACTGCTCTTCCGGGCTGGGGCTGTGAAATCATGTGTTGTTTTCTCAGCATAGTTGTGGTTTTATCAGATATAGCTAACAAAACACTACCTGTAAATGCTTATGTAATGGCTACATTACACATAAACAACCACATCTTTATCCCCATTTATTTCCGTTTACACAATCCATTTTTTTTATGCGCAACATATGTACTAAAGTCTGCACTTCAGAGTTTAGTATTCTCCTTCACGTGTCCTTAAAACTTGTTTCATTTCTTTCCCAGAACACACAAAAGGAATTATCAATGCTGTAATATTTCTACTCATACTTGACTTTAATTTTAAATCTCCTCCTAGATCTCCAGGTACAACTATCTTCCCAGTTTGTTTCTATGAGTGGTTATAAGTCTGAGATTAGCTCGGTGTCCCTCAGGGTTCGGTCTTAGGACTTGAACTTTTATTTGTCGCCTTTGTACCAACTTTTGAGATCGCTCTGCCTTAAAACCTTTTTTTTCCAGCTAAGAAATATCACAAAGATGTTGTTGTAACATTTCAGTTATGGGAATTGTAAATTCCTTTGTCATCTCATATTGTGATGCTGTTTTTGTGAAAAAAATCTTTTTAAAAAGATACTTTTACTAAATAAGTAAAAAAACAAAACAAAATACTTCGCTTAAATCCATGCACTCCTCTTTATAAAAACCGTCTTTGATGTGGAAAAGTGCTGTGTGTCACGAGAAGGCGCACACACTTCTTATTTTCTGAGAAAATGTAAGCAGTTCTTCCAGCTCGCTGTTATAAATGATGATGATTGGTGATGTTTTATATGTTAATGACATTAATTAGGAGTCATTTACAATACAGAGAGCTGAAACCATTTATTTGCACGCAAGATCATTTTCGATTCATAGAATGAAACATTTGAAGACATCTGAAAGGTAAGCGGATGCATGCTTTCCGTTTCTATGTTCATTCCATGAATCAGACGCACACATATCTGAGAAATGATGATAACAGTTTTATAAATAAAGCCCCAGTTCTGGAGAAGTATGGGTAAAAGAAAGCAGAACGGAAAAAATACTTTTTTTTTGTGATAGAAAAAAAAGAATTAATACAAATAAAAAACAAAGAAAGAAACAAAACATTTTGTGTTTTTACGTGATTCTTTTATGGTTTTCATTAGTTGATAGTTATAATCATCAAAATTAAAAGAAATAAACACTTGAAATACAGTGAGGTCAGTGAGTATTTGATCAGCCTGTGATTTTGCAAGTTCTCTTAGAAATCATGGAGGGGTCTACATTTTTCAGCATAGATGCATTTTCACTGTGAGAGACAGAATCTAAAAATAAAAAAATCCAGAAATCACATTGTATGATTTTCAACAATTTATTTGGGAATTACTGTGCTGATTCTGTTTAGTAGCACCTGTTTGAGGTCATTAGCTGTCATAAAGACACCTGTGCACCCCACAATCAGCCAAGGTAGCAACATGTACAAAACCAAAGAGCTGTCAAAAGACACAAGAGACAAAATTGTAGACCTTCACAAAATACATCAGTGTGTGTGGAATGAATATATACATTATACAAGTTTCACTTCTTGATTGGAATTCATGCAACTTCTATGTACGCACAAGAAACTTTTAAACTTAGCATAACAATACACATAAAGCCACGTATTGTGACCTCGGTCCATTTTGTGGTTTCTTGGCTGTCACAGTATGTATTAAACAGACCTAGGGCCACAAAATATGACACACTGCCCTAATGAGAGCCATTTTTTACACTTTTGTACCAGTACCAGTCAAATATATTTTCTATACATCCTTTAACTTGGAAAACGTTGTGCTAAATTTGACATTATGCCTATATATTAAAGGCAATACAACAAGAAAAGCTAGATTTTGACTATGTAGATCTCTGGTGATGTGAATCCATGCTGTTTTTTTCATTGTAACGCTTAAAGGAGACGGGTTATATAGAACTAGAAATGGTAATGCATAAAAATGCAAAAAATTCCTCATTCACATGTAAATAGTTTCTCAAGAGCACAAAAAAAAAATTATTAAAATCTGTACTTTTTTTATTTTAGGGAATGTAATCACTTTGCGTGATTATAAAATATTTTGTTACAGATGACTGTACCAAAATATTACGCTGAAAATGCTCTTCGAACCAAGTTGAAGTGTAAAGCAAACTGCTTCATGAATCTGATTTGATCAATCATTTTAACCTTACAAAAACTTTTTTTTACAATAATTAAAACATATCTCTATTTCTGGTTTATCAGAGATAAGAGTGTATTAAATTGGCTGTGAAATTTGAAAAGCAGGAAGTTTGTTACAGCTTTTGTTTTTAAAGCAACCACAACACAACACTCAAGCTACAGCAGCATGATTTAAGAGGCATTTTAACTTCATTCAGAATTTTGAAAGAGCTTTATTACCAAGTATGTTCACACACACACAAGGACTTCCAGTGCAAACATGCATTAAATTACACAGTAGACATTTATAAAGATATTAGATTAATAGATAGACTCTCTGTATGTCTTTTTGAAATGCTGGTTGCTAGTCGGGCTGGGTCAATAGACGATATACATCAAGATGCTAAGTCAGCATCGCGATCCTCTGCCCCGCCGCAGCTGCAACAACCAGCTTGCAAAAAACACACTTAATTTAGCTCGCCATTTATAAGCGAGCGCACCACTGATGCTGACGAGCGCGGTAAATCATTTCCATGAGATGAAAACAGATGTAGATGCGAAGAAACGGGTCCGCAAGCTCATTTCAAATCCTCGCGCACACTTGATATGTCACCCGCGTGCAGTTCAAGCACTCACGTGATCCTCGCTCACCTGTTGCGTTATTTTTGTCAGTCATGGCTTGGTGTATTAGTTACAACTAAACACCCCCGTCCCCGACGACGATGCCATCGTCCATCGTGACCAAATTGGTCGACAGCGCCCAACCCTAGTTGCTAGGTGTTGCTTTTGGAGCGTTTACAAACACTGTTCATCCAACAGTCTTCAGGAATAATGGATGTGTAGCTGCAGACCCAAGAGAATGCAGCTTTGAATAAGCATTTAATAAACCAACCCACCGAAACAATATTCGAAGAACCTGATATTCTGGTCCAGCCGTACCCCAAACTTTCTTACCCCAAAATAGGGGCACTTTAAATGGACAAAAAGTTTGTTAATTTCCATGTCATTGACTGATTCAGCGATAAACGATGTGTTAAAACATCTGTTGCCACTGCAGTTAAACCAATACAGGCCTCTGTACCGTTTCTGACTCCCATTGGTAGGAACTTTGTTGATTGTTTCTTTTTCTACACTGACGGATCACGATTACAGCAATCACAATTGCAGCCACCACAGCCGGAATAATCCATACACAAGCATCTGGAATGGGAAAGTGGGAAGAGAGCCTAGTTTTTACAAACTCACTGCTTAAAGATTTTATAAAGCTCTCAAATCCTCTTGTTTTACTTACGAACTCGTTCAGTGTGATCAGCTTCATCCTCAGCTGTGTTCTTCAGTGTGTCCTTTGATCCTGTACTCGACTCTGTAGAGAAAACAGAAGACCAGTCACAGTTTAGTATTCAGGTGATGATAATTAAACCACACCTGTCCTCGTTATAAACACCCCTCATGTTCCTCTCACCTGTGACAGTGAAGGTGACGAGGGTTCCTCCTGATGAGTTTAGGACTCTGTACGTTCCTTCATCACTGGATGTAAAGTTCACGATGCTCAGACGGCCATTCTTGTCGATCAGTCGATCGGTCAGGGCAGACTTCTCTCTCCTCCACACCTCTTCCTGGCCAGACTCTGTAAGATGCTGAACGCTCTCAGCCCCAAATGGCATATCATCAAACACCAGCTCCTTATATTTCCATCCTGTTAAATTAACTAAAGAGAAATAAAACAAGAACATGATTGTGACATTGCGCTTTTTAATATTGATGTTGTGTGTATATTACACAAGTGTTATGTTGTATAAAATAAACACTGGCACTACATGAAAGAAACAAAAAGCTAAAATCTAAACCACTTTTGATCTTACCTTTTACATGGACAAAGAAATCGTAGATCGACTTTAAACCATTGTTGGGATAAACGTTTAAAGCATATCTTCCGGCGTCCGTGGTCTTCAAGTCTTGAAGAATGAAGTCACAACTCCCGTTCCTCTGCACACGGCCCTTGAAGTGACTGTCCTTCCTATAGGCAACTTTGGACTTAAATATAAGAACAGGGGATAAATCCTCTCTGTTTCTCAAACTACACTTCAGAGTAATGTTGTCACCCTTCAGCCCCGTCACAGTTTCAGACTCAGCACCTGCAAATAAAAACAGTGTTAAAATCACATCACAACATTGATACTGATGTAGTATTTAATAATCTTAATAATCAATCCTCTTTGTTACACACACTCACCATAGAAGACAAACAGTAGAAGACACGGGCACCTGATAAAAAAAGAAAAGAAAAAGGTGTTTATATTGTACTCGAATCGAACCAAAAGAAAAGCATATAAACTGCAAAAAAATAAAAATTTAGCACTTCTTTACACCATTAGAAGAAAAAACAAACAAGCCAGGCGAGTCCAGTCCGAGTGGCTTTATTATCCTGTAAGCTCTATACAGCCTGTGCACAGAGAAACAACACAGCATTCCTACAGGACCAACGCTGGAATATTAAAACTGAAATATATAAAATCAAATTATATTAAATGTACTAAACAAAATGAGAACTAAAATCAGATTATAAATGCATATTTCCTGTTTTATCACTGCACCACCTACTGCAGTCACGGTACAGCAGCAAACGTCTGTGATTATTACGCCGGAATGGGAGTATAGTTCCTAATCATATCGAAAATCCTAACTCATTTTCTGCTGGTCTTAGTAGATGATATCACTACAGAAGAGTCAAGTTTTAAAAAGGAAAAAGTCTTTGCTCATTTTTGAATGCGATGCTACTGGTCTAATTGGAATCAATGATTTATGCTAAGCTATGATAAAAGTGCTATCGCCAGATCGGCTGAATAGAATACAAAATGGTAAAACTCAACTTAACTCTGGGGGAGTAGGAAAATGAGCCTATTTCCAAAAAGTGGAGTGTTCCTTTAAGCCTATGCTTATATTCATCTCCACCTGTCAGCTCTTTTAGTAGCTGTGGTGATCATAACTTTTTTGTAGTAAAAATAGCAACAGGTAGCACCAGTAGCTCACGAGTGCATTTACATCATCATCAAAATAATGGTGCCCACCATAGTCTAAAATATGAATAAAACTCGTTTCCAAAAAATTATCGAGGCAAAATCCTCTGCCTCAAAGCCTCTATTAATTGAATTTAAAGTTTATGCCATGTTTTTCGCTATGATTTTTGCATTACTGTGACTCTCACCCACGAAGCGGAAGGAGACAGCGGTGTTTTGATTTGAGGGCGCGAGCGCAGACTAGTGTGGGCTGCGTAATGTAAGAGAGCAATAACAATGGAGATGAGCAAAGAGACCAAATAAACAAGAGAAAACTACAAAAATGTCCCACTTAGAGACCGGAGGAGGACTGTCACCCGAGACCAGGTGAATTGAGTGTATCGTTAAATCAATGCGATTGTTGAGATGGGGTTGTTAAATAATGTACGTTACGTTAATTATGGAAGGGATAATGCACAACGCTCAGTGCAATACTGCACGGCCGATGTGGAGGGGCCATAGCCGCGCTTTTACACCGCCGCTGGAGAGAGCGTCAAAGTAGCAGTTATTCATTTTAAATGTAAGCTGGCGGCGCGGCACATCATGGATAGCAAGAGCATCAAGGAGAGTTTTAATCAGGTTAACTTTTCACGGTTATACTATACCAGAATATTTATCCGCTTATACCACGGCTACTTATCAAAGGAACGAGTTTATTGTGAAAAAAGTTGTGAATGGCTTTTACCATTAAACATACGTAATAGCCTACTTTTTTAATACCATGTAGGGTTGCGCGATATAGTCATTTTCCATATCGTCATATCGCCAGCCTGTGAGATCGCGTGATACACAATATTATCGTGTATGGGTGGGTGGGGGCAAGAGAGAGGATCTCTGTACTTATCACAGGCTTTTTGATGATTTTAAACCATGTGAGAGAGACAGAAAGAGAGCACGCCTGGAAGCACCAGTAACCGAAATACTATACCTTCAAATGTTGAAAACTGACATGTTAAATATAAAAATATTTAAAACAGCTAGTTCATATATTCGGATACAGCAATCATACATCGTTATTATAGGACCTGCACTCCCGCAGGAGTACCGCGGGACCCAACGCACCAAGTGCGGCGCGGGACAAGATCTGATGGGTGAATGTGGGCGCGGGCGGTAAGGTCCTCAGGTTAGTGCGGGATATATAATTATAAGAGAATATTATTATTGGCGGGAAAATGGATTTATCTTAAAATTAATTTAATAAAAAACAAATATTCTGTTATTTGTCTAATGCACAAAAGCAACAAGAACGAATAAAGTAAAAACTATTTACAGGCGCAAGTGCGGAAGCTAATTCTCACGTGGTTCATGTGCTGAACTATAGACCCACACCGAGGCACAATGTCTGAAGAGCATGACACGGATGGAAGCTAAGTTGTACTTGTTTTTTCTACATTACTGAAGGGAAAAAAGGCTAATACATGTTCTGAAGCAGTATCAGGCCAAATGCTTTTCTGTTTGACCACTTGAGAAATCAGCGTTTATTATAATTATTGTTTCATTGCAAAATTATCAGCCTATTTCTAACTGTATTTCTTTTTTCTGAAAAGCTCCTCGTTCGTGTCCATGTTCATCCTTCCATTTAATTAAACTTAAATAAAACAAAACATATTTGTTTATTTCTTTTTTATTTATATTTAAAAGGGAAGCAAGTGAAAGAAATAATAGAGAAGCAGGAATAAGCGGTGAAAATAAAACTACTTATATGTTTACCTGCGGGCTTTTGCGGGCGGGAGTGGGACAAAACTTGAATACTGCGTGCGGGAAAATAATAAATATTTTTGCGGGAGCGGGACATAATCTTGCAGGAGCGGGAGCAGGACTGAAAAATCTGTCCCGTGCAGGTCTCTACTGCACATCCTACAAATTTGCCGCATCCTTGCAGAAGTTATCAGTTTAAAAATCAGACTTATTAGATTGATTTTAAAGACCAACAGTTTCACACTAAATATTAGACTTAAATGAACGTATTTTCAGAAAGCTGAAGTTTATATTTTTGAAGTAAAGTTAAATTAAACAGATAGCCGCAGCGCTTTGTTTCAGAGCCCTGTTTTAGACTGATAACTTATTAACTGCATTTTTAAAAATTATTATAACGATGATGAAGAACAAGCAACAATGT
>JAUCNO010001174.1:1389622-1404879 GCA_032353835.1 Enteromius viviparus | reverse complement strand
CCATGTGGGGCCAACATGGAAACCGCGGACAAAACTGGCTGAGCCCCAGTTAGAGAGCCCAGGTGACACCCATCTGGACCCCACATAAGTGTGCTGACTGGGTTCTAAACAGATCTTATAGATGCTCAGTATAAACATCCACTCCAATATGAGGATCAATCATAATCATAAATCAATCAATCACAATAACTTAGAATAATCATTACATTAATAATTACACCAATAAAAATCATCAAGATAAACTCTGCTCATCATCATAAAGATTAATTTGTCATCCTTGAGAAGTGGGACAAAACAGGGTGCAAAATTGAAATAATAAAACTTTGCATTCATAAATTGCATGTACTAAGCTACTGAGCTATGCTTCGATACAGATTTACATCAAATACAATAAAACAACCAACTATTGGATATAAAGCTCTTATTCAAGAGTCACATTTAAATATTTTATTATGTCACTGAAACACTAAATATTACAGTGTTGACATTCATTTATTAGCCATTTTGTTTTTCTGTTGATGCTAGATGGTAAAAAGATAATAATTGTGTTTCTGTTCTACTGTTATTAATCCCTAATAACATTTAAAACATTTGTATTTTTGAATCTAATAGCAGTTACACTTGCAGGACCTGTTTTGTATCATCGACATTTCCTCATTAGCAGGTTAGCAGACAAGCATTTTCACAAAAACAATTAAAACTATTGGTTTAATAACACGAAACTTTACAAGCTTTATAACTGAAAAAATAAATAAATAAAACTTTCATTGTAAAAGTCCTGCATGAGTCTTGCTCTTTTTTGTCTCTAAACTTTAAAACCTTTAGCTTCAGATAAGTATAACCTGAAACCGAAAGTACATATGCCACAAGAGACAATGGAACTTCCTGCTGGGTTTTAATGCCATCTACTGGATCCTTCTGTTATAGCAGATCATGTTTAAAAGATGCAACAAAGATGCAGACACTTGGCTACACAACACTGTTGTGTCTCCAGGGGCCTGTTCCATGAACCAAGATTAGAGTATAGGCCAGGCTTATTTCATTTAGTCTGACTCATTGCCAGTTAATTTGTATTAAAATAAGTCAGACTATCTGCCATACGCTTGGCTTATTTGGTGAACTTGTTTTATGGAACAGGCCCCAGATATAGTCAATTAACGAGGACAAAAATAAAGGCAACACAATCACCAAACATTGTGATGTGTAGAGTGACAGACATTTGTTTTCATTAAAATCTCTGATTATTTGAGTCTGTTCTCAACCGCTTGAACAAAAGATTTCAGACTGTGTCTGAACTAGATGCAGCTTCAGTCTGTTTAGTGTAAACGCAGCAGATGTGATGTATTCAAACAACCTCTTCATATTTATTCATAATTTCATGAATACATTTCATTTCATTCATTTACTATATTCCTAAATATAGTAAAATTGGAAAATGATTGAAATCAAAATGCCATTTTAGAAAACATTGTTTATATTCGTGTATAAAGTGGGCAGGTGTGTGATAGAAAGCCTAACTACATTATTTTAAATTATGTTCAAAACAAAGACAAATTACAGTAATTATTATTTTTATACAATTTATTACTTAATACAGTATCTTCTTTTTTTTTTTTTTAATAATGTACAAATTCATGTAAAATTACAAAATAAACTGCAATTAAAGACTATGTAGTTCATTACATTAAAGGTTGACGTCCACTATCAATTTAATGTTTTTTTTTCTGTCATTTTAAAGTAAATCTTATTGGTTTTATATTTAATTTTTTTTATTTATTTTTATTTTATCAGGGCCGGGACTCATTAAAAAAAATCTAATTAATTAGAGGCTTTGTAATTAATTAATTAATTAATCGAAATTAATCGCATTTATAGTCGCATATAAATATCTGACCTGAGAACAGTGAGAAGTAAGTTTTTCATATGGATTTTTAGTATACCATCGAATAATGACTGAATAAGCTTAAGCAACAATATATTGTTTATTTTTGTTCAACCAAGTCCAGCAGACCAGTGCATTATCATCCACGCTAGCTGCTATATGTTTTTCATTGAGGTGATACTTGAGGCTCGCTGTGCTGCGCTGATATGCAAATTTGGTAAGCTTGTTTTATGGAACAGACCCCAGCTTCTTTGTCAGTTTTTTTTTATTTTTAATTTTTTTTATTAAGCAATATCAAAAATACAAAATTCACCAAATACAATTTTAAGAAAAAATGTCTTAACCATAATTAGACAGTCCAAATAGCAGCAAACCTGTACAAACTTTATATACAATCACACTACAAAATATAAAATAAACAAGATAAAAAATAAACACAGAAATTAAACAAAAGGGGCTAAAAAGAAAGAAATATAACCTAAAATAGCAAAGGGCTTAAGTTTTAAAAAATACCTTTAACAGTGTACCTAACTTAGCTTCTTTGTCAGTTTTCACTGTGGTTTGTTTTTGTCTGAACGCTAGTTGGTGCTCCAGTATAATCGGTCGGCCGAAACTCATAGAGTGAGAAGCATTCCGCGGTGCAAAAATAAGTGTGATTAAAACGCGTTATTTTTGTGTAATTAATTAATCTAAATTAACGCGTAAAGTCCCGGCCCTAATTTTTTATCTTATCTTCATTTTGTCTTATATATTTATTTGCACTATTCTACTGTTATTATTATTTACTGTACTTATTGTGTATTTTTAAATAAAGTTCCTCTTATCTTAATAAATTCAAAAGCGCAAGTAAAAGACGCATTAAACCTTCAACCAGGACTCTGGATTCCAAACCTTTCTTCAAATTTAAGAACTTACGGAAAAGTATTGTCTTATTGGACTTTTAGAGCTAATACATGGGTCTTATTCCTTGAATGACTACAATCTCATAGCACTGACCCCAATCACAATGAAGGACTTGAACCATTAAGTCCAGTCTCCCTAAATCCCTCTACCTGTTTTATCTGGCACAGTCCAAACTGCTTCACATGGATCTCTCTAAACTTCTACTTCAGCTCCTCAGCAAACTAAACTAGGCTTGGATTTGCACAGAAGTGATACAATGACACGTGTGGTAGGCCTCAACAGCTCCAATGATGAAACACACTTTACAGACAGGAAGTGGCACAGGTGGTTGGTGGTAATAGGGCTGGGGTGATCTTTCCAAAATATCACAACTATTACACACGATCACAGCACTTGTTCTGAATCCTGAAATGTTTGACAATCGCGATCAAAATTATCCAGACCGGAAAAAGCGTATGTATTTTTAAGTTCATGGGTTGCTATGTAACCCCCCGGAGTAGTATTAGCATCTTGGATGTGTAATGTGAGCAGACGGGCACCAGGGGGAGCAGTGAGTTGTTCAGTAAACACTGCATTGACCAGCACCTTGTGTCCTGTGCGTTCCTTACCAATACCACGCTTCACCATGACTCGTCCTTGCTCTGAGTGGGTCATGAACCCAGGTCTCTGGCATGGGAGGCGGGCGCTCTACCAAGGAGGCTAAAGGCCACGACCTCTATCAGTCGCTAGAGCGACTGGCCTCCGTCACACATAGTCTTCACTGTGAATTAAACATTCTTATTAAAGTCATTAAAGGGATTTAATCAAAAGTAGTGAGTGATTTTTTTTTTTGTCTTTTGTACTTTTATCAACCTCAAAGGGTTAGATGACTCAAAACCTAAAATTCTGTGATTGATTGCTCACCCTGATGTCATTCTGAACTGTGAGATGTTTTTAATGAAATGACAGCTCTCTCACCCTGCATAACCAGTAGATCCTTCCATGTTCAGTGTCTAATGTCAGCAAATGTCTTTCCGATATGACATAAGATGTGAAAAGGGAGAAAAATTATTTTGGCAAAGGCTGGATGTGAACTCCGGTACACGCTTTACCAGCTGTGCCACAATAGTTCCCGGCAGCAATGTGGCCTACTCCGTTCATTAAAAGGCACCAGACTACAGAGAATGGCGTGTACCCCAGTCATTGTTTTTCCATGGAGGACACTTTTATTTTGCTTCCAATGCCCATGTATATATTAGCCAATATATTTATAAATATTTTTACATGATGTTTCAATTAATTCATTAATCACAATAATTACAAAATAAATTTCACAGAAAGATTTGATTAAATGTCAAGTAGGCATCACAAATCGACCAGCAGGTTGCGGTAAATTACTTTATGAGTCATTCATTTATATGGCTGATTCGTTCAGCAATTTTTATGAACGGGTCTTTGAATCATCGGTTCACACGATTTGTTCAAATTCATTCAGAAACTAAACACTGCTGTGTTGCTTAGAGATGCACAACAAGTCTGCTATGGCTTTAATGCCCTCTGCAACAACATCTGATATCGTGTTTAACACAACATCAACTTATTATTCTCTAAACTGTTATATAAAATCACATTTAAACTCGTGCAAATCAAGACAAAAGTGCCACATGTTGATATTGCTCATGTGATAACATTGACCTTTTAGGGCATAACTGCATTTACGTAAGGTTTAATGTAAGATGTACAGGTCTGCGGATGGGGCCAGTGTGTTTAATTTGAAATATTTTAATCACGTTATTTTTCATAGCTAATATATATATATATATTTTTTTTTTACACTGTAGAAAAAACACAGTCCTAAAAGTAAAAAACCCAATCAAATATGAGACAATAAGACATATTCCCCTTGTTATTTATTTATTTAGGAAAAGATTAATTAAAACCAATACTTATGGCCAAAAGCAGGCTAAGTGAACTTCTATGATTACAGTTAATTTGAAGGTGTAATTAGAACCCATATGTTCAGTACCAGGGCTGTTCAGACTTGATCCTGGAGGGCTGGTGTCCAGCAGCATTGCTTAAAATACAGTGTATTTCATAAATATAACATGGTTCTTAACCTTCTTGCCCTTAAGGAAAGATTCCAGGTCTCCCATGAGACTTTTGGACCTCAGAAAAGAATAACAGTGATTCAGAACATCTTTTGTCAGTGTAGTAAAATCCCATTCACATCAAACATATGAGTAACATATCAAATCTGAGAAAGAGGATGGTCTTGATGATGCTGTATATTTTGCACCATTTTTGTTTACAGTACATATATAGCATATACACACACTCAATAATTCTGTCAGGAAACTGAAGAACTGAATACATTCAGCTAAGTTGTTTAGCTTGCATGTTATTTTCACATTTTATCACACACTTGATAATGTTTTAGCAAAATACACTGATCATTTTAACAAATATACAAATGTATAAAGTACGTACATAAATAAATAAATAAATAAACAATTTTCTTTCAGTGATAAAGGTGTAGATCTTTAAAATGCATGTGAATTACAACAAAGTGCACCAGCTACCATACATTGGCAGGCAGTAAAAACAGGATTTAAACAGCTGATTCTGAATTGATCCCGTCT
This sequence comes from Enteromius viviparus, assembly GCA_032353835.1. Lineage (NCBI taxonomy): Eukaryota > Metazoa > Chordata > Actinopteri > Cypriniformes > Cyprinidae > Enteromius > Enteromius viviparus. The sequence goes on along the minus strand of JAUCNO010001174.1, from coordinate 1,399,476 downwards.
TGGAAGCTCAGATGTAGATTTGTATGGCAATTAAATTAAACACGACCTTGGTGTTTGCCAAAAAACATGTCATTCAGACAGGGGTTTTATACTAAAGAGAAAAATACAGATATTCTGGATTCAGACAGCAATAAAATCAAAAAATGACTTGTGTCCCCATGAGACATAAGTACTTTCTGAATAGGATGTAAAATGCATAAACACCTAGATGACATGGCTTCCAGTATCAAAGGTCACATGACACTATAGTAGATGTGCTGTAGCACATCTGGATTACATTTATATCATAAAGAACATGCTTTCCAGTGCTCATGGTGAGAGTCCTTCATCAAATGTAAAACCTACTGTATAGACCTTCATCTACACACCGGTGTCATTGTTTTGTTACCTTTTTTTTTTTTTTTAAAACAGGCAGAGCCAAGAAAACAGCACAGGTAGCCCAGCCACTCCAGTCCAGTGCTCTAGAGAGGGAAGGAAGATTGATTTCAGTTTCAAGCTCATTGTTTAAATATATTGTAAAGCTCTCAGTGTTTTACTCACTGAGCTGTTCGGATCCATTCCACGAACGATGTCTTGGAGATTCTGTACAAGATCATAAAAAGTTACTCATTTTAAAGTGAGTAAGAATAATCCTTAAAACATTATCTTTCCATAAATCCTGATTTTTTTCTTACCTTCAACAGTCAATGTGATCAAGACGTCTCCTTCAGTGTCCAAAACTCTGTATGTTCCTACATCATTGGGTGTAAAGTTGCTGATAATCAGGTTTCCATCTCTGTCATTCAGCTGATCATTCTGGACACCATGGCTTCTCTTCCAGATCTCCTTCCACTCTGTCCTGATATCGCTCTGATGCTGCACTTCATCAGCGTTTGACAGCAGGACATCCAACTTCAGCGTCTCTCCGATCTTCACAGAAATCCCATCTGAGGAGAAACAAAAATACATTATGATATTATGTTCCTGATCAACCAAGACCATGTTCATCATGTTTATTTTCATGGAATCTGAGACAGTCATATATTTAAATCAGCCACTGAAAAGCCTATTGATGACCACTAAGCAGTATTATACAGAACTGACTAGGATGGATAAGGTCCAGCATGCAATACCACAAAATGGGTATACATGCAAAAGTGCATGCTGATGGTTTGCGTTTTGACTTTACCATAAATATGAAGTTTGTATTTAAGCTCTTTATGATCATTTCTGTAATTGAATCTCAACATGTATTTCCCTGCATCACTGAAGATCAGATTCTTGATGACGACCTCACATGCTTTGTTTTTACATACTCGGGCACGTCTGTGTTTATCTTCTTCATTCGGACAAACAGGGATGACAGCAAAGTGTACTTGTTTTCTGTGACGAATCAAACGAATATCTGAAATTTCTCTGGTCTTGTATTCACATGTCAGTGTGACGTTGCCTCCTTTTTTTTCACTCACAGGTATAGTTCCTGCAAATACAGATTGAGATTCTTTCAGTGATGAAAAATAAACGCACTGCTTCTGTTCATTCTCTGTATCACCATAAAATAAGAGAGTGTCCTAATTATCTATGAGAGCAAACAAACAAGACGCAGTCACAGCAGTGAAAAAGACAATCAATTATAATAACACTAGCTGGAACTAAAAAAACAAAACATGTCACATTTTATTACCAAAGAATATACTTACCGCTGTGGTATATGAAGCAAATAAGCAGCAGCAGAAGAAAACTGTACCTGATAAGAATACACACAGCTGTTACGTAACAGACACAATAAAGACATTTAGGCTACACACGAATATAATGCCTTGCTGAGTGATAAAATGCTATATTAGGCTATTGACCATGCACAAATTACTGCCTCCATTTCACTTTTTTTAAAGATTTAACATATGCAGTTAGAAATATCCAATAATTTGAAAACATAAACACTTACATTGTGAAGGTTCTGTATGTCTCTCTTGTTCTGGCTGCAAGCTTCTCTCACTGCAGGGTTAGCAAGAACTGAAACAGAACTGACAAACTGTTTAAAAGCATCACAGAAGGTGAGGTCATGCACCGGGGATTGTGGGGTTTCCCACCAAAGTATGATTAGCCACTATTGCCCTCTACTGGTGATTCTGTATAGCAGAATGAATTCGCTTTAAGTATGCTGGGGAATTTCCAACTTTAATCCACAAATTCCCAAAAATAAATCTAAGAGTAGAAGATAAGTAAAGCAGAGTATGGAGTGTATGAACACAAGTTTCTGAGCTTCTTCATGCCATACAGAGTTTAGCTTCAAGAGAGCAGCCATACATTTGTGTGCTTTTTCTTTCTGTCATTCATTACATTCCATTTAATCATTCATATAATAATTTATAACAATAATAATTTTACCATTTCTACACTTATTCATTTATTGGTATTTCATATTATAGCTTTTTTCCATATTGTTCAGACTTATGACTGCTTTGAAGGGTTTTTCATGAATAAGAGACACGAGGGAATGTTTATGGAAATTGAAGGTATGGGATGTTGTTGTTAAAGGGTTAATTTACCCAAAACTAAACATTCTGTCATTAATTACTGTCCCTCGTGTCGTTCCAAACCCATAAGACCTTCAAACACAAACTAATATATTTTTGATGACATCATAGAGCCACCTGACTCTCCATAGACAGCAACACAACTGAAATGATCCCAGGTGCAGAAGCATTGTGTCCACGGATCAACCACATGTAATTCTGGTTAACTGCTTTTTATTTCAACTTTAAATAATACATTTTACATTAGGACTTATATTTCTTTTAAAAAATATTACTTCTACATTTACATATTAATGCTAGTCTAGATAATTGTACGTCTAAAGATCCAGCCAGACACTTTGATACAACTCCTGCTGGCTTAATGATATTAAAGCATATGTTTGCTTGCTGTGACAGAACGGGTTTGCTGTTGAATAAGCGTGTAAAAAAGCTCAAACATGGTACAGTAACTTGAATATTGTGTATTGATATTGAATTATGTTACATTAAAACAGTAGCAGTAACACTGAATTTCATTGAGAAGCATACATGAACACCAGAAACCTGAATAATAACCACAACAATTAATGACTATTTAAGTATCACGAAAGCAATTAAATGTGTCATTCGATTTAACTGATTTGTGATGAATCAGAGACGAGCGTTTGGCTGCGGCCCATCCTTTCTGCCAACCGTGATGGTGAATGATTCCTCCTGCAGCGACTGTAGCCAGAAAAAACACAGCGATGGCCAGACCAACACCTCCGAACATCAGCACTCGCTCCGTCAGAGTCATCTCCTCTAGCATCAACGCCTCCTCTTTCATACAGACAGATACATACAGAGCACAGATTCAGATTCGTGAGCAGACAGTGTTACATAATAACTAGATTTAGTGTTGGATGTCCACAGCACAAATTATGAGAAATGAGATAAATGACCAACATGTTACCTGTGATGTCGACTCGTTTCGGCTCTTCTGTTACAAACAGACCTGTCAATATGATCAGTTCATCAAACAAACACTGTGTTAATTGTTGGTTGTGTTTGGGAGAGTGGGTTAAGATGAACTTCTGTAGCTTTTAATTTGTCCATAATGTAGCTGACATTTCAGAGCCTTTAAAAATGATTTTTCAGATCAAAAGAGAGAGAAAAAAAACTTTTGATGTGCATATTTGTGAACTAAAAATTAACATGCGCCATGCGCGCACACACACACACACACACACTCATTTTTGTTTCTGTGACTTGTGGGGACTTTCCATAGACATCTATTACTTTTACACTGACCAAACTATATTTTCTATCTCCTAAACCTACCTCTTACAGAAAACCTGTCTGCATTCTTAAACTTTCAGATGAACATAATTTACATGAGATGTACAGATCTCATCTCGGCTGGCTCATCTGACACATTTCCCCCAACATAGGCAAGTTTGTAAAGACAGTTACCCTTGATCTCGAGTCTGACGGGTTTGTCGAAGAACATCTCTGGAGCGTCAGACTTTGTTCCACAGAAATATAGACCAGAATCTGTCTCTGTTACTCCAGACATAACCAGCGTGGCTCTGGTGACCCAAGCGTCTGCAGTCATTTTCAGTCGAGTAGCATTTCGATTGTAGTTTATCAGGAGTTTTCTTCCTTGTTCGTCCTTCTCTGCCGCAATCAGCAGATGGAGTCCAGACCTGAGGTGATACCAGGCGACTTCATACTGGTTACTCATGCTGCAGTTCAGACTGACATCTTCTCCCGTCTCAACTCTTAGCAGATCAGAAGATCCGTGTGCTGACGCATCTGCAGAGATGTTTAAAGTTAAAAACAGATCATTTAAATTATGTGAATAGCTTTTATAGTTGATGTGATGTTAATGTTTAAAATAGAATGTATTTACCACTGGATGTGGTTTGCATAGCCCACGAAAACACACAGAAGAAGAAAATGACTTTCTCCATTGTGTCTGTTTCAACACAAAGCAGAGACCCTAAACCATAGAGTGTTTCCACTTCCTTCCTGATCTCAGATCAAGTGTTGTTAGCTTATATATACCAGCTCTATAAACAGCGTCTGGGAGATGTTATTGATTAATTCAGAATTCAAAAGTCCATTAGATAAAACATTTTTCTTTTTAAAAAAGTGCAAATACATATTTTGCTTCTTCGTTGTTTACATGGCATAAGACTGACATTTGACATTACTGTGCGTGTCTTGAAGAAGGAAGTCATATTTCTTGTAAGGTAAATGTAAAACAGGAAGCTTGGACTGTGATTCTGAAAAAGTAAACAACTATATAAACAGATTCTCTAAACTTTTAAAGTAGTCAAAGGTATTTATTACATTACACATTTAAATAAAGACAACAGAATGTAAGGACGTCCTCTGGTATATCTTGTATGAACTGCAGTCAAGGAATCTCACTGATCAACATTTTCCATTTCCTCGTACACCAAGCAAAGCAAAACATTGAAAAAAAAAAACAGGACTACAAACCTAAAATGATCCCAACAGTCCTCGAGCACATTGATGAATCTCTTCTGCCAGATACTGTAGGCATTATAGTGCAGACATGTTTAATCATATATATAATTTTAAGCAATATTTCTGTAGTGCACTCACGAACAGTAACTCCAGACACGACTGCTTACATTCACACTTATTTATTGATCAAAAACTTCACAGTGACAGGGAAGTAATAAGAAAGATGCCAGGAAAAGTATTATAATAATCTGTTGGAATAAATGTGTATAAAGTCCGTCAAGCATTGCACAGTTCCTGGCGTTTGAGTACCACATATTGCTCTACATTTATTTATTGCTGCTTATTTTCATCCCTGAGATGAAGAATTCATCAAGTTCATTATTTGTCCACCTGATTAAGTGTTGATGTACAGTTTAACAACACAAAACCAGCAGCAATTCTTCAATATTACCAGATTCAGTAAAAAAATAAACATTACTCTTATCAACATGCAGGGGCGTCATAGTTGGGTGAAAAGTGGGACTAAATTACCAGGGCCCCAAGTGGGGGGAGGTCCCCTGAGGAGTGAAATGTTATTTTCATTTATATATCATTTTAAGATCACGATAAATGTTGTGTTGTGGAAAAAAATCATTTTGATTCATAAAATTTATTCATTTGATAATAATTTTTGCATGCTTATGTGACAACTTTGTGGGAAAAACAGCAGGTGGTAAAAATGCTGATCAGAAGGGGTCTCAGGAATCAACCACTGGGAATTGAAGGACCTCATGGCTCGACGAAATAGTGACCCAGGGGTCAAGGAAGGCATCAAACATGGGTTTGAGGTGTCTAAGGGAAATTATCTATAGAACTGTTTTTCTGTCTTTGTCCTTATAAGAAATAAACCTTTAAAAAGCAATAGCTCAATTTGTTCTTCTTGACCGAGAACCTTTAGATTTTTTGCCACAACAGTTAACTAATGTAAATGCTAATATTTTGAGTAAATGCATCAGTTGATTGATGTATTAAATGGTGTCGTAGGTTGTGAACCTCAAGCTTACAGCGACCCATGGCCACTGCTTGTGGCCCAGAATTTGGTGCTACACCCCTGACAACATCTATAAAGAGGCTACTTTAGCTTTCCTTACATAACTTGGGCACCTCAATGTTAAATTTTGCTTTCTATAAGAGCCTTTCAAGACAACAGCACCATGAACTGTAAAAAAATCAGTGACGTTTAATAATTTAGCAACATTTTAGATTTTACAATCTTCATTTAAATATATATAAAAAACACATTTCATTAACTGATATAATGTTTATATACCAATCCACTGAAGGATTGAAGTCTGTTTAGTACCTTTGTGATACACAGATAACCACCAAAATCAGGTGGGGATGAAAATGTCATCATCAATGAACCAAAGGTCATCACAAGAATGTTTTTCACAAGCTGAGGAGGTGAAATACTTAGCAACACGGGGTCAAGCTCTTTTTGCTCTGAAGTAAAACTACAAGTAACCAGTAGTGTTGTTTTGGGTCCCTTATAGAGGGCATTGCAATGGGACCCCCAGGTCAGGCTCATGTTCTGGGTTTTTCTGTCGGCGTTGGTATATCCTGATGACAGCAAGTAGGCTATAGTAAAAAACACCAGAAGTACACACAATAATGGCACAACAATCGCTACAACTGGAAGGGGAAAGGAGGGAAGAGAATGCAATTTCTTTTTCTTTGTTAACTTACTACTCTTTTTTTGTTGGTTGATTTTTTCCGTCTCAACCAGTCGTCTACTGTGGGTAGGTCGGAGGGCTCTCCAGCCCAGGGGAACAATGGTGGTTGGTATTCTAAGATACATTGGAAGGGAGTTAGGTTCGTGGAGGCCTTTCGTAATGAATTCTGGGCATATTCAGCCCATATCAGCAACTTATCCCAGTCATTCTGGTTCTGGTGAGAGTATGAGCGCAGGAAACAAATTAACTCCCGGTTGAGCCTTTCTGCCTGGCTGTTGGACTCAGGATGATAACCAGAAGTAAGACTGACGTTAATGTTTAACTGTGAGCAGAATGCCGTCCACACTCTGGAGGTGAATTGCGGTCCCCAGTCCGAAATTATGTCATCAGGGAGTCCGTGATAGCGGAAAACATACTCCATTATAACTTGGGCGGTCTCCCATGCAGTGGATTGAATGAGGTGGAGTAAGCGGTCACAGAGAGTTTCAGGCACAAAGACTCGGTTCCGGAGGGCAATCGGGGGGGTGTTCATCCGCTTGTGCGTCCTGGATCTCTCTCATTGTGCCCCACTGAACGGGTGCCAGAAGGGGAGAGGGGGAAATTGTGGTCTCTGGAAGGCTGGGTTGAGTAGTTTGGTCGTGTTGGCGTGAGAGAGCGTCTGCTTTACTGTTCTTGGAGCTGGGTCTATATGTAATTTTAAAGTCAAACCTGGACAAAACTATGACGAGCTTAAATACTCTAGTTAAGGTGGTCAGTCAGAACGAGAAAGGCCTCCTTAGATCCCTCAAGCCAGTGTTGCCACTCCTCAAGAGCCGAATTCATGGCTAACAATTCTCGGTCACCCAAATCATAATTCTTGTGTGAATAATAAGCACAGGGACAGACTTTGGGGGGTTTCTCCTTGTCGTTGTGAGAGGATGACACCGATTCCAGTATTAGAGGCATCAACTTCACAATGACACAAACTTGTAAAAAATATTATTAAAATGTGTTCTTTTACACGAAAAAAAAAAAATAAATAAATAAATTACATGGTTATAAAATCATAAACCTCTGGAACTCCAGACATTTGAACATTTTGAACTAGACGAGACCAACATAAAGTTTGTTCCAAAGTTTACCTCAATATAATCATCATCATCATTCATTACATAGTTTTACCTCTGTCTTTGTCCCATTTTTCTTATTCCTCTTCTGCTCTTTTTCTTTTTTACTGCTTACCAGGGGGCTTTGGTGTTTTTGACATTATAAAAGATAACATTATAAAGACAGATAATGCGTTGAGTCAGGAGAGCAATAAAATAGTAATTTTTTCGTGGCACAATCTTGCTCTCTTTGTAATGAAAAAATAAATTGTTCAAAAATGAAACAAAACAAAACAAAAAACAGTCCACTCGTAGCGCCTCTAGGGATCGGTGCGTCCTTAGCTTTTGCCTGTCTATGCCCAGGGCCGGCCCTGCCCATGATTACATCTGAAACAAATATGAACCTTTAGAACATCCCCCTAAATACAGAATCTCACCCACTTTTCATGTGTCCCTGCTCAAGCCCACTGCCGAACCTGACCAGAACGAGGTTGCGGCACCCATCAGGATGCTCGCTACAGGAGCCGCTTGCAGGGGAGGGTCTCTGTCACAAGCCTGTTTCTACCCGGACTCTTTTAACCCTGCTTGCTTATGGATCCAAACTTCCCTAGTGAGTCATTACAATGAGAAATGTATTTCGTGTTTAACAGGTTTTTTTTTTTTTTTTGAAAGTCGCTTCAAGTTTAGAGAAAGAGAAAATAACCTGAACCAGCAATGATCAGCTTTTTTAAACAACAGAATATTTATTGAGCTGTTTAAAGATCCGCGTGGTCCCATCTTATATTCACAGGTAATAGAAATTTTGTCCTGGAGACTATTTAAAGGAAGAGGTCTGTTTTAGCTAGTTATATCAAACAGGAATAAGTTAATCAGAGCCAGGATTAGTCATGTCAAACACTGCACTACTTTAGTTTATTTAAATGGTGTCAGAATTGTATTTAAATTATATAATTTGATGAGTATTACAAGAAGTTTGGTGTTACTTTACTGTCATTATGTCATGTGACATTAAGATTACTGTAAAGAAACAGGAAGTAAATGAGCTGCAGACAGAATCAACACAAACCTCGTCCACTACAGTACAACTGTAAAATCATGTTTAAAATAAATATTATAAAAATTGCTCTTGACCATGTAATCATCATCTAATCATAATAATCTAATATGTGAAAATATATTTTTGTTGAAGAGTAGCAGGTTATAGATTTGATCATAGATCAGTTTGTGATTCTTGTTTCCCTTGATATTTATCTTTGCATGATATTTAAGCAATTTAATGAAAATATTGATTAAATTATCATGATCCAAATAAGTTTTTATTTTGAAAAACTGAAAATAACAACTTGAATGTCACCCCTAATGAAAAAAAAGTTTATTCAAGTTTACTTCTTGTAAACTAAAATAAGCAAAGTATACTTTTTAGACTGCTTTTTCTGCACTTCTCAGAAATGGTCATTGTGTATGTGTAACAAAAGGGCCGGGACTCAGGCAAGCGTAGATGATCAAAATGCAAGCTTTATTAGAATACAGTGTGGTCAAAAAAGGCAAAGTCCAAATATCTGCATTTATGAATAAATAATTGGCCAAAATTACAATATTATTCACCAAAAATTCAACATCACAATTCCGACAAAAGGACAAATATTTTAAAATTTTAAAATCAAAGTCAGGTATCACATATTTCAGACTTAAACAAGCAAATATGTCAGAGTTTCTTAGAGAATTTACAAAAATAAAAGAAATGTTCCATTGACTCTATGTCTGCTTTACAACAATTGAACTCATTACAATCCATATTAAATCTATGTCTAATAAACTCATTACAGGGATGAATATCATTTATAATTTAAAATTTAACATCTTTTATCTTTGTTAGAAGCGGAAAGGAGATAAATCTTGATCTAATTTGAACCACTATGTCTTCTGGAAAAACATAAACAAGAGTTCTCTTCTTTACTTTTAAAGGAAACATCTGTGTATTTACTAGTGCTCTTAAAGGAGCATTAGGTAAGAAATTGATTGTAATAATCATAAAATGTCTCTGTTATGTTCAACAGGCATTAAGAAAACATGTTAATTAAAAG
>JAUCNO010001174.1:1335107-1359196 GCA_032353835.1 Enteromius viviparus | reverse complement strand
ACATGGGAGCCGAAATAAAAACGGACACGCCACGCAGCTGAGACGCTCACGCCACGCATCCAGTGTGTCACCGGCCTAAGAGGCAATACTGCTTGAAATAGTTGTTTTGTTTTTCTGAGCCAAAAGTAAACATTATTTTTCCCTGATTTCCTGAATGTATCACTAAAATGTCCCTCAGTGTAACAATCGTTTCAGACGTATTCACAACAACAATCAGTTTATGACACGTTCAGAGATGAATTACTCAAATACTAATCATTGAAGATTTAGTTTATTAGCCACTATCCCTTTACTTATATTTAATGTGCTTTCTATGCACCCATAATAAAACTTTTTGTTTGCAGGTTTTTATTGTAGTTTTTTTTGATGAGCTCTGAGTGTGTCTGTGTGTCTGCAGGGTGGAGGATGTGGTCTGATGACACGCACCAGTAAGTTTGAGCAGATCGTGAGGGGCATGAACTCTGTAAGTGAAGCGCGTGTGTGTGTGAGTGTGTGTGAGAGAAGCGTCTCTCACAGCACCGGCGTGTCTTCTCCACAGGTTCTAGACGTTCCTCTGACGGTGAAGATCCGCACCGGAGTCCAGCAGAACTGTAACGTCGCACACAAACTGATCCCAGAGATGAAGAAGTGGGGCGTCTCGCTCATTACGGTACCGTCAGCTCCGAAGAACATCGAGAGAACAAACAAAAGACTTACTGTGTTTCAAAGATGGTTTGAAGGGAACCTAATAAGAGTCTCTGTCTTCACAGAGTTTCTCGAGTTTCTCACGAAGTTCCCAAAATTCCACATTTTTTCTCACAATCTCACTTTATATCTCGTAATTGAGTCGCGAGAATTCAAATTTTTTCTCTCAATTTGTTACTTTGTTTTGAAATTCTGAGTTTGTCCCACAATTCAACATTTTTTAATCTTGTATTTCTGGATTTTTTTCTAGTAATTCTGAGTATATATCTTGCAATTCAGGTTTTATTTAAAACAGGATAAAAATACTGAGAAAGCTATACATTTTGTAAAATGTTTAAAGCATGACTTGACGAGTGTCTGAAGCAAGGCTTTGCAGCAGCCCTCTATCCTCGTCTTCATGGCGTCGCTCTGTTTCTTCGCAGCTGCACGGCAGGTCACGTGAACAGCGGTACACCAAGTCTGCTGACTGGGGATACATCGACACCTGCTCCAAACTGGCCGCTCCCGTCCCTCTGTTCGGTGAGAGACTGACGCAGACAGGAGATGCTGATATTCCAGTCAAACGTCTCTGACGGTTCTTTCTTGCAGGAAACGGAGACATCCTTACATATGAAGACGCCATGAAGGCCAGAGAGACCGGAGTGTCTGGGATCATGGTGGCCAGGTCAGTCTGAGAGCATCCTCATCGTCCTCATCACAGTCTGTGTGGTTCTGAACGAAGCACTTCCTGTCTGCAGGGGGGCGCTGATCAAGCCGTGGCTCTTCACTGAGATCAAGGAGAACAGACACTGGGACATTTCCTCCGGAGAGCGTCTGGACATCCTGAGAGACTTCACGAACTACGGCCTCGAGCACTGGGGCTCCGACACGCAGGGCGTCGAGAAAACACGCAGCTTCCTGCTGGAGTGGCTCTCCTTCCTGTGCAGGTGATGACTTCTTCTCTTCCTGCTCTCCTTCTGTAGCAAGCACTCGTTTGTGACTTGTTTTGTGTGAAGGTCTAACATTGAAGCTTGTTTTGCTAGCACGGCTTACATTTCTAACTTCTCTCTGAGTTCTGACTGTCTTCTCTGAACCGAAGGAAAGACTCAGATGGTTATAAAGAGTGTGTCATCTGTGTTCAGGTATATTCCGGTGGGTTTGTTAGAGCGCGTCCCACAGAAGATCAACGAGCGTCCTCCGTTCTACCTGGGCCGAGATTACCTGGAGTCTCTGATGGCCAGTCAGCACGTGGACGACTGGATCCAGATCAGGTCATATTTACTTGCAGTTCTTACTTGTGGTCTCTTTCTAATGTTTGAGAAATAAAAGGTTTTTAATTGAATGATGTGTGTTCTCTGCAGTGAGATGCTGTTGGGTCCCGTGCCTAAAAACTTCAGCTTCCTGCCCAAACACAAAGCCAATGCTTATAAATGAAGTCCAGGATGATAGAGCAGAAGAGCTAATCAAACTCTTATTTTATTTATATGTGGTTTGATGATTAATGAAGATGTTTCTGTTCAGGTTGAGTTTATTTGAAATGCTGCTGCAGTCTGAGAGGTGTGTGTGTGTGTGTGTGTGTGTGATGATAATCCTGGTGTTTACACACAGCGCTGTGTTCTCCGTCTGCAGAAAGACTGTACTGTTGATGTTATGAGTCAGAATAAAGTCAGATACTCACTAATGACTCACATTCAATCAGAGATCATCAGATCTGGAAAACACACACTTAACATCATCAAGAGTGTTTGAACGGTGCCAGTTTATTATTAATACTCAGCGATTTCATTCAGATTACAGAGTATAGAGGGCTTATTAAAACTCAGGCTGCACCAATTACAGGCTCGGATGGGCAGGTAGGCGGAGCTACTGTCGGAGCACACACGCACAGGACTGCAGGTACACCCATGTGAACTTTGACCTCTGACCTTAGGCAGTAAAAAGTTTTACTTTAAATGGACTTCATTATGAACAAAACCTTTAGCGACTCCCGCCGTGACAGATTAGCATTTATTACTCCTCATAACGTATAGTTTATCAAAATAAACATGACATCACATCCTGTCGCTTCTTTGCTGCAAAATAATAACTGAAGAAAATATTTCCTGATGAAACGCGTTCTTTGCGAGCAAAATGCAAACTGAATATATAATCAAAGAAATACTTCAGCAGTCACGGATTCCTTCAGAGTCTCAGAAGAAACCGGTCTGAAAGTGTTGAAGCCAAGCTCTCCAGACGCATCATCACCTCAGACCTCATGTAAGGCACTAACACATGCAACACATCAGATCTCATTAAACAGCTCAGCATCAGTGTTAATAATGTCAATAATGGAGATTTTACTGATTCACTGAGTTCGGTCCGGCTCGTGTCACTTCCTGCTCACGCTCCTCTCCACACACACACACACACACACACACTGAACATGAGTCGAGTGTGTTTCTGTACCAGAGCAGATACTCATGCTGCAGTATGTTTACTGGACACAACGATGTGTGGAATACTAATATAGCATACTGTCTCCCACAATGCAATGCAACTGATTTGACTTTTAGAAGAAATTAGTTGGTATTCCTTATAAAAGCTATTTAACAGTCATGACCATTCTTTAAAATAAGGATACTCTCAAAGTTCTTACAAATTTATTTTCTTTAATACATTTTTATTAAGCTAAGATATCCTCAAACTTTTCTTAAATCCTCGAGATGTTTATCCAATTTTAATTTCGGTTAATAAATATTAAAAAAAATAAATATGCAATATCTCAAAACATTTCTCAACAAATTATAATTTTTTTTCCTTAGGATTTTCTAAAAAGAAAACATGATTATTTTGTTTATTGCTTTGTTTTTTTTACTTGAGGATTTTCTCAGCTGAAAGAAAGCTTTCCTTTGGCAGTGCTTGATCTCGGTCAAGGGAAACAGAAGCGCATTAGAAATGCAAAACAATCCTTTTATTTCTAAATCGACAGGATGCCAAAGCCTGAATTAAACGTGCACCATTGCAGTATTGTGTTTGCTGTATCCAGTGTACTCTGTGCAGTACTCAGTATGCTAGTGTTCCATTCCACATGTGGTTGACCTCTGGGGGTCAGAGGTCAGCAGCTGTGTTTGGCGTGCGAGGGCAGCTGTAGTGTTTTGGGGGGTATGTGTGTGGGTTTGGGGGGGATCTGTGGTTTGAGTGAGGCCGTGCGTCTGATGATGGCGGCCCGCTGGAGCAGCGGAGGCTCACTGTAGCTGTGCTGTCGGGTCAGACACGAGCCGCCCGTCATCAGCGGCCTGTGGAGCTCGTACAGGTTTCCTGCGTGCGACGGCTTCTGGTTGAAGCTGTGCTGGCGGGTGGTCGTGACGCCGTTGTCTATTTTGATGAGGACCTGGCGCTCGGGAAGCGTCTGCAGTGGAGTCTGCTGAAACGAAAAGCTTTCTGCCGTCTCTTTCAGGCAGCTGTAATACGATGTCGGAGTGCGCAGAGACCCCGAAGAGGAAGTCATAACAGCAAAATCTGGATCGTCGTGTTCGCTGGGAAGCATCTGATTGGTGGGAAACAGCTGCAAGGTGGCGCTGTGGGTGTGGCTTCTCTCCCAGTGGCTGTTGAGAGCCTTTAGGTTCTTGATTGGCAGCTCTGGGGTGGAGTCTGGGGTGGGCAGGTTGGAGGTGAGCTCCTCCTCCTCAGGAAGTGGTTTATCGGGCGGCTGGCGGCAGGGTGGCCCGGCGCTGTAGATCTGAGAGGGTTTGGAGTCTACGAGGCGGTTGAGTTTGGCGAGGCTGCTGAGCGAGAGGGTGTGCTGAAGAGACGCCTCGGGCTCCGGTGACCGCTGGGATCTGGGAGCGCAGTAACAGGACACCAGCAGACCCGACACGACGGCACCCAGCACGAACGCCACCAGCACACACGAGCCCAGGAGAGTGAAGTGAAGACCGTCAGGGAGCTGCTTCACACCTGCACACACGGACCGGTGGGATCCTTTACTCAGAGCTGGAGCGTGTCAGGAGTTTACACAAAACACTTCAGCTCACCACCCAAGAGTTAGTTCAGCCCAAAATTACAAGACCTTCGTTCATCTTCAGAACACAGATTAAAATATTCCAGATGATGTCAGAGAGACATGAGGGGAGGAATTAATGACAGAAATGTATTTTTTGGGTGAACTAACCCTTTAAAAGAGAAAACCAAACTGGACTCAGCTGTTACTTCCTGCCCAGCTGGTTAATAAAAGCATGATCTAATCAAAGGATCTAGAGGTGACCTTTCACAGATCATCAGCTAGTTTTAGAGTAAATGTAAGCTTTCTAATGTCATATTCTCACTACATCAGACTATATGAGCCATAAAAAGCTGTGCATTTGGATCAGAATGTGTGAGACACTGACCAGAGACTGAGTCCACAGCTGAGTTCACATCACTTCCTGCTGCTGACATCGCATCTGAACATATACAAACATAGAAGAGATCAGCATTCGTTAGCATTATATTTCTGATATATGAAGTCACTGATAAAAGCAGCATGAAATCAAGCTCATGATGTCACTTCCTCTTATGTTAAATGAGACGCTTTATTCACACATGAGTGCCAAAACGTTCTCCTATTCTTCTAAGATCAACATACCTGAGATTAAAATGACATCATCAAGCTCAGAAGTGAAGCATCACTGCTGTGATGTGACCCACTCACCTGAGCACGTGTCAAATGAATGTGATTGGTCACCGTCAATGTCCTGCTCAAACCCAGCCCTGCTTGCACACACACACACAGACCATAAAAACACAGACAGGAAGTTTAGTTTGGGCTCCATGTGAAACGTTTGTGGTTGCAGGAAGTGATGTCACTCTTACTTGAACCCTGGAGCCACGTCAGCACAGCGTCCAGTCCGCAGCCAGATGCAGTATGGGTCATGCGTCTGGAGACAGTGTCTGTGGAGGAACAGAAGACATACAGTGATGTTTGAGAAATGAGATTGTGTGAAGACAACAAATCAACAGACAGCTGAACTAGAGAGCTCAAAGAGTGTTGTACAGTAAGATGCAAAATAAATACAAACATACATTTCATTTAGACATGTTTCAATGTTCTTTAATGTTGTCATTTTTACAGGAAATCTCTGTTGTGCGTGACTTTGTTTACCAAATTACAGCGATTGTTACATTTTCATTTGATCACATTTGATTAATTAAGTCATTAATGTTTTAAGGCTTCATTTGATGACCACTGATAGCACAGTTGTATTTAATCACATCATACATTGTATAGGTTTCATGATATCTAATATTAATTAGACATGGTTCATTTAATCTGTGTTTGAATGAATCATTAAAATGGAATTCAGAAAGATGTAAACAGAATTTGAAACTGAACAAAACTATATTAACATTTTTGGGGAAAATTTTTTTAAAATGTATTTCATATTAAAGTAATAAAGTACTGTAAGGGAATCTTTGATTTTTTGAAAGCCTGTTATAATTACAGTTGTGTTGTTAGATTTCAGCTCGTAGCATGCAAGCATGTTTGAATCTAGCGGGTTCAGATGTGGAGCGGGGTGTGATGATCACCTCTTGCAGGTGGTGTGTTGAGCGCAGCGGCTCAGAGGAACTCTGATAATGCAGCTGGAAAACGCCACAAACAGAGAGTGATGATCCTTATCCAGCTCCAGACCCAACACTGCACGCTCTCCAGCACACCTGGAACAGGACAGTCAGCTTTAGGACAGAAACACACACACACACACTCACAGTCTCTCTCACACACACACACACACACACACACACACACACACACACACACACACACACTCACTGTGCGGGGTTGAAGACGAGGATGTCCTCCAGCAGTCTGGAGCTGTGCGAGCTGTTGGTCAGGATCTTCAGGACCCGTCCGTCTTCAGAACCCAGAAACACAACGGTGCGGTTCTTATGAGGCCCAGCTGTTGTATCCACCACAATCTGAGTCAGCTTAGACCTGCACAGAACACAGACATCAGTGTGTCACATCTGCATGAGTAGTATCATGAATGTTTATATAGTTATGTGTTCGTATATATCGGGATGCATTTTGTTTCTGTTTATTTTTGGATTTATGTGTATTTGTCCTTTTATTCTGATGTACAACACTTTGGCAATATGTACTCAAGTATGTCATGCCAATAAAGCAAACTGAATTGAATGTGTGTGTCTGTGTGTGTGTGTGTGTGAGAGAGAGAGAGAGAGAGAGAGAGAGAGAGAGAGAGAGAGAGAGAAAATGTGTGTGTGTGTGTGTGTGTATGTGAGAGAGAGAGAAAAAGAGAGACAGAGAAGAGAGAATGCGTGTGTGTGTGTGTGTACCTGCTGGAAGTGCTGGTGATCAGTGGTTGGCTGTTGATTGAAGGCACAGACTCGTCCATCAGCGGATGTGTCTTAATGAATGACAGCACAGAGTCAGGAAACTGAGCAGAGGAGGAGTAGGAGGAAGCTGAGCCTTCACCTGCACATGACCCTGGACTGAACACACACACACACACACACACACACAGAACAGAGGATTAGTAATTGTGTTGTTGTCATTTATTTTTGCATCTGTAAGTATACTTGTAGTTTTTAATCAACTTTTAGTTTGTTTATTTAGTATTAGTTATTTAAAATTTGCCAACTAGGTAAGTGTGAGTGTGTGTGTGTGTGTTTTACCGTGGTTTGGGCACATGTTCTTCAGGCACTGACGTCCACATCGAATCACTGTTCTTCTGCTCCTTAAACTTCCCATTAAACACTCGCTCGATGTCATCCAAATAAAACCCACACACTGCTGAGCCGGGAATGCTGGGACACACAGACACAGACTGATCAAACACTGTGTGTGTGTGTGTGTGTGTGTGTGTGTGTGTGTGTGTGTGTCTGGAGGTGTCTGTACCTGTTGATCTGTGTGGTGAAGACCCCGACCACAGCAGGCCTCTGGTTGATCTGCAGCACACTGGTGAGGGACTGCAGCACATCGAAGTAGAAGAACGTGTCTCCAGGAACAGAGCAGTTGAGACGCGCCTTCAGAAACGACGTCCAGTGACGGTCCAGGACCCGAGTGGAGCCGCCGCTGTCGTTCTTACACACACGTGCCACGCGAGAATACACCACCTACATCAAGAGGAGCGAGGAGGAGTGATTGAGGAGGTGCTGTCTGCTTGTGTTTGGATCTCAGAGCAGACGTCTAGATCTCCTTTACCTTCCCAGCACCGCTGTGCTCCACCGCGATCTCACTGAAGAAGAAATACACATAGTTTCCGTATTCAACAGCATGCAGGAAGTGAGGCTCTGCAGAGACAAGACAACACACACCAGAGAATTATGAAATATACAATAACACTCTTGTTTGTAATTTAATGCAATTCCAGCTGTCAGGGTCATTTTGATGCCGTGTCACACATTAGAATAAATCAATCATTATACATTTCTGATTAGTAATACTAGTAGTACTAAGGACAACTTTAAAGCTGATTTTCTCAATTATTGTAATTCTTTGCACCTCAGATTCCATATTTTTAAATAGTTGTACCTCAAACAAGCTCCTAACAATCCAGATATCAGTGGAGAGATGATGTATACATCTCAAAACAATTACCCTTGTGACTGTTATGAGTACAGTAAACTTAAACCATTAACATTTTCATTACTTAAGACAAAATAAACATTATATATAAAAACACTTTCAATGGCAACATATTGATTTATTTTAGCAGCAGCACATTGATATAAAGGTGCACCTCTGAGCCATTTAGAGTCATATTTGACGGTCCGAAGGACGGGTCGACCCTCTCCACCCAGACTCCTGTAGATCACAGCGTCACTCGCCTGGAAGTCCGTCACCGTGGCCGAATAGAAGTGACCACCTGAAATACAGAGACAGCAGTGAAAGAATCAAACTTTAACTCCAGAGCACGTTCACCAATCAACAAGAGCTGTGTGATCAGACGAAAAAGACTAAAACAATATTATTAATAATAATCATCTAAATACTGTTTTATTTGATCAAATAAATGATATAAATATAATTAATAAACAAATAAATAAAAATATATTATGTAAATATAAACACACATTTGCATATATAATAAAAATGTTATGTTTATGTATTACATATATTTATAATAATATTTATAAGTAATATATATTATGTGAATATACATATACGCATGTAAATATATACTTTATGTGTGTGTGTGTATAATAAATATACACATTACGCATTATGTAAAATATATGTAAATAAATTTATAAAAATATATTTTTATATTGGATTAAATTAATCGTTATTGACAAAACTAAAAAGGTTTTATTAATATTAATAGTAGGACTATATAATTTTTTATCTTTATTAATGTCTGTTATTTTACAGAGCATTAATATCAGTATTTTCCTTTTAATTTTTGCAATAATTAATAGCAATATTAATATTCACTATGAATTTTTTTATTAATTATTATTTAAATTGTACTGATTAAATAAAAAATATATTACTATTTACTGTAAAATAAAATTCTTAAATTCTAAAAACTTTTAGATTACATCATTATTATTGTTGTTACAAATAGCTTATAAATAGTTTTAGTCATTTTTATATTCATATTATTCTTTTTTTATGTCTATATATGGTTTTATCGTATTTGAGTTATTTTAGCACATCAAGTTAAACAGAAAAGGATAAATGCTACCTAGGCAGCAAGCAGAAATTTAAGGGTTTATACTTTATGATTTTATTTCAAGTATGATAAATGTCTGAATTTATGGTTTATGGTTTTAGTTAAGTACACTAATGGTGGTGTGTTTCAGTATCTCACCTGCAAACACTCCTACGTTGGACTGGCGAGACTCAAACGGACATCGGGCCTGACCCAGCAGCTCCTGACCGACCTGCTCCAGCGAAGTCAACTGAGCACAAAGCACACAAACAACAGCATGAGAAACTCCTGTGAGAGGCTGGTCCGGCTCAGATCTGACGCTCACTCACTCTGTAGTTTCTGCAGGCCGGGTTCAGAGCGTTCGTTCCACACGCAAACAGAGTCTCGTCGTTGCGAGGCACAAGAACCTTGATGTAGTTATAGCATTCATCCTGAAGAACACAAGATACAGGTTTTGATGTCAAACTGGAGCATTGAGAGACCCCGTTTAGATCTGCTATCTGCAATATTACGACAAAAGTGTTTGCTTTTGAGATGGAAGCCAACCATAAAGGGTCACAGAAAAGAATAAAAGAAAGAAGTTAATATAAGGTGCAAACATCTGCTGAATGTCATGAATTCAGCCGCTCTTCTCATCAGCTGACAGTTTTCCATCAGGAGACATCTTTGATCCAGCTGTGTGTCGTATCATCTGATCTGGGATACTCACGCTGTTTCTGCCTCTCACGGTGCACTTGGACACGTCTGTAGATCTCCACGTCAGTATCTGAAAACACACATCAGTGTGAGCCCCTCGTGACCTTTTCTGCAGATCCTCTTTATTTTAGATTCAGTTTTAATGGTTGAATTAAGTGTGTTTTACCTGCTGTGGGGTGATTTTATCAGCTGTAGTTGTGAGATTGACAACAAACACATGGTCTCTAAACAGAAGAAAAACACAAGAAAAAGTCAAATTGTCTTCATGGTTTCAGGACTTCTGCAGCTGTTTCCAGTTCATTTCTACGTGTGACAAAATATATCAATGTCTTCTAGAATGACATTTCTTTAAGAGCCATCCAATCCATCCATGTGGTTTGGTGCACAGACTGATCTGAGGACTGAATGACCTGGCAGCGATGTACAGCATGTGCTGGATCCGGATCATCCGCTGATAGTCCAGACCCAGACGCTCCGTGTCATTATCAAACCTCAGACCCTGAAAACTGGGGAACTGCTGTGAATCTGTGGAGCACAAGAAACAGAGCAGATAACTCCATCAATGATCAAATACACGGAATACATTCCTGAATGAATCCAGTTCAATGATAAGCCCTTCATAAAGACACTCATGACTCACTCATTAAACAGTGGTTTGCTGACACCTGCTGCTTTGGTTTTATATTTAAACATTTTACTGCATTTCTCCCAACATTTCTTATTAAAACATTAATCTAACCTCTTTTCTAGACAAAGAGCACCTCATTTGCATAAAAATTATAGATTTTTGTTTAAAAATGTTGTCTGTAGCAGTTTTTATAAAGGATAATCGATATCAGTCTCCACAGGTCACACTAAATCAGAAAATCAAATAAAAACACATATTTTATATAAGCTAGTTTCCTAGGTGTTGTTATTTTAGTGTCAAGATATTGTAGTTTTATAAACATATCTGTTGTTTCTAAACAGTTTTTATTTAACATTACATTTTCCTTGAAGTTGAATCAAAATAGTTTTTTGTTTTGTTTTGGCATTTCAGTGAACAAGTAACAAAAACATGTATTGTTTTAGTTTGTATTAACTATAATAACCATGTACCAGAAGGAAAACTTCTGATTTTCATTTTGTATAACAATGCACTAAAATGACTACAACTTAAACTTTAAAACTAAAATGAATCAACACTATAAACAAAAAAACCCTTGAATTTTGAAATAAAACGAATTAGCTATTTCCACAGGTCCGGCTTCCTGTTTCCTGGATTGGCGCTCGCAGGGTTAAGGTTTGTCCGTCGAGCGGCCGTACTAAATAAAAATGAATTCAAGAATTAAATCATATCCTATAAAAATGTCTGAGCTGCCGGTACTGTACTCTAGAAAGCGCAAACATTTCACGATGAGCGGTTTGGGTTTTCATAAAAACAAGTTCTTATGATTGTAAATGGTGGCAGTTTTAATTCAGTTATTGTTGGTATTCTGTCTGTTTGGTTTTGGCTGTGCATGACTTTCTGTGTGAACTTGCTATTAAATAATGTTGTGTTTTCTATTTGCTCTCCTTTGTATTATTATCCTGATGGTGTAAATCTGTGTTGTATAATACGCCCTGGAAAAAACATATTAAACCAGAGATGACTCAGATTCATGGCTTAATTCCTTGTCTTGAGTTTAATAAGCTTCCGGACTGAGTTTGTTTGATGTTTTATTGTTTTATTGTTTAATGTATTCTTGGAAAATTGGCGTCTGGTCATAAATGTTGTAATTCTGAAGTAGTTTATCATGATGTGGTGATGAGAGGGAAATGACTGAGCAAACATAAGATAATACACTCCAATATACTGCAGATCAAAGACTTAAAGAAATATTCAGCTATTATCTACAAACAAGGAAAATATTATTTCTTTATAGATTATATAACAATAAAGTGGAAAACAAAGAAGAAATTAATTAATAAATATATTTAGAAATTAAGTACATTAATGTATATTTTAAAAAACTATAGTAGAATCTGAATTTTGCAAAAATAACACCTGCTGGAATACACTACATGAATTTCAAAATATGAACAGATTTAAATCATCACAACTAAAGTTCAGGTGGAACATCTTGGTCAAGTTTTAAACAATATGCCATCCACTGGTAAGTAGGACAGCACGTGATTGGGTGCAGACTGATGACATCACAGAACCGCGAGAGTACTTCTAAAACAGACATTTTTTGCAGTACTTTGATGAATTGATGATGAACTTGACTCACCTTCCACCACACTGATTGGCTGCAGGTCACTGGGGAAGGGCGTGGCAGTAGCGATGACTGGGAGGAGCCAGGCTAAAGAGACCATGGCCATGACGACAGGGTAAGGACATGTCCTGTCAGTCATCTGCACAGGAAATAAAAGATACAGACAGATGACATCACAGTTTGGAGTTTGTGGTCTGGCTGATGAGATTTAAAGTGTTTCTCATTAAAAGCTGTATTTATTTTTATGACTGGTTCAGTTTGAGCAAATATTTAATATAATGCCTATATTTGAACAACTTCAAAATGACAACAAGCAATAAATGCACAATTTTCTTCCCATATAGCAATATTAGGTAATATGATGAACGTCCAACATCTTAATGATGGATTTGTTTCTTACAAACACTACATTTCTCCAAAGCTGATATGAAACAAAGTCTGATCTGTTCCTGTCGAAGACGCCTGGTCTAAAGGTTAATCTAGATTATCTGACGTGCCCTAAATGAACTGTGTAACTGTGTATCACATCACAAGAACACAACAGAACAGTCATAAACACAAGCTGTACAGTACAGTGATTTAATAATCTTGTTAAACTCAGCAGCAAGCTTCAGTTTGGACTGTAATTCTGGGACCAACTTTTTATTTCGGTATGTCGAGCTGAGATTTAGGTCAGGCTCACATTGGCGTCAGCTACAGTTGCTGTATTTATCTACACTAATGGGTGCCGTGATACGCTCTGGAAATCCAGCAAGATAAAACACACAAAGACAAGAGCTACAGTGAAATAAACCTCATCTAAACCATCACACCATCAAATAACTCTTGTTCAAGCTCAGAGAATAAAATCCTGGGAAATACTTTAGTCCTGCAGAAATCAAAGCACAGAAGATCTGAGTGGACAGAGAGCGACTAATAAATGATCCCATAACAATCTGACATTAAAAACTGATCCAACCTGAAGCTAATCTGACAAGAGCTTTGTGTGTGTCGATGGGAGACACTTTAGCTAATTAACGGCTAATCAGAGCTAATCTTCCATTAGGCAGATGAAGCAGGACACACAAGTTGGGGGTATAATCTGGATTTTTTATGCACAGGCTTATTGAATTAAAACGTTTATATACTAGAAGCTAAAGCACTTGACTTCCTGAATTCCCCCTTTCTTAAATTGCATTACAGGCCTGTAATCAACTGTAATGTTCAGGCCATCGATGAAGAACCACTTACGCAGATTACAAAATATCAAAGCAAGCATTATTCATAACAGATACACACATCCGACAGCTAGCGTGAAATAATAGAGGAACTATCTCAATATTTACTGTCCTAGAGTATGCTTTACAAGAAAATGCTATTTTTTCAATAAAAATGTTTTACGCTGAATTCAGTGCATTACTTATCATCTCTAATGTGCTAGGGACTCTCAACACGTCAGAACAACCACAAACACCACATTTAAGAGCAGCAAGACCAAGTCAAGGCAGCAGAGCTGAGATAAGAAAACATTTTTACAAAAGACATGACTGCAATAACAGATTTCACACAGTTCTGTCTGTTTTATTAAGTTACTGCAGCTGGGATTTCTTCAGCAGTGCACATCTTGACACTCAAGTTCTTGTTGGCAATTCCAGTACACTTGACAAACGAGCGCTCCTGAGCTCCTCTACAGATGCTCTGGCGCTCAGAGCTCCAGGACGTCACCTTTCTGGCGTCCAGTCTGACTTCTGATAACGTTTCAGGCCATTGTCCTGCAGTTCCAGCAATGTATAACAACTAGAGCGCGAGGCTGCTAGCGTCACCCTAAGGAGCATTAAAGCCCAGAAGTCCGGCTCAGTCCCACTAACTCAACATCAAACTCCTGCTTAGAATCATGTGAGAATCATCAGAGCGGCAAATACTTCCCATCATTTTTTGACTTTAAATGTAAATCAGATAACGAACAACATTATGAACGGCTGTACTTTACCGCACTATCACAGAACACAGATCCAGACCGACCCACACAGGCCTGTGCTGTGATAGACTTTACGGGGCTCTGAGATACACTAAACACTTTGGGAATGTTCTTCTGTCCTGCTATTTTCCAGGAACACGTTCTCTGGTCTGTAGAGTTTCCTGGACCTCAGTACTGAGTGCTGTCTGGACAGCCAATCACTGAACAGAGAAGACGTACTCTGACGAAAATCTGATCGAGAAACAAACTCATCTACATCTCGGATGGCCTGAAAGCGGGCACTTTTAGCACATTCAAATTTCTGAGTGCAATATTTCTTTAAGAAGTGAACAAGTAACGGCTCTCACGCTCTCAGTAAAAATACTCGGCACCTTTGACATAAAGCAGCCGTTGGCTTCCTGTCCAGAGCCCAGAGCTGTCTCTGCTATTTCCTTCTCTCTTAACTTGCACTGGCACACTCGGACACGGAGATATCCAGCGAGCGTCCAGGGGTAGTTACTCTACTCTATAAACACAGCAGTGTAAAGGACGTGATCTGTCGGTCAGAGCTATATTTTAACTGCTGGTCTGTGTAAACATGCTAGCTGTACCATAAGGGGCCGTTCACACCAAACGTGTTTTTGCATTCCACTGCGTAGCTTTCTCATTGTTTTCTCTATGTAAACATGCACTAGATTGATGTTTAGATTGATGATTGAGCTCAAGTCTTGACATGGATGATTACATTTCTTAAGCCAGTTTTCCTTTAAAAGTAAGCATGCACTGGATGGACATGTGTGGCGCTCACATCTAGCATCTTCTGCTGCTTCTCACGTATCACAATGGATTCTAAAAATACAACACTTGAGTTAAATTTGGTTTAACTTTTACACATTGTGTGTTTCAAACATGTTTGGTATGAAGTGCAGTATTTTTGAGATGCTTCCCAAATGTTTACAAATGCATTGTCTAAATAAAGACTTCATACTAGAAAATAAAATAAATAAATACTATAAATTACACAACGTTAAATTATTTCAAACATGTTTGAATACTCTTTTTATAACAAAAAAGTGTATGTGTGTGTATAATATATATATATATATATATATGGGTAGTTGATGAGGAAAATGTGTCTTTATTATGTTATCTTTGTCACACTATAGACACCATTGATACATCAACTACCCATATATATATATAGCTATATACTTTGTTCATACATTAGAAAATGGAAAGTCAAAACTCTTTGGTTCTTAAAAAAATGTTCTTTAAGCAAATTTCAGCAAAAGAAAATAACTAAAAGAAGTCATAAAATACATGACAACAGATATCTCTGGGGAAAACTTTCCCTTTAACCCGCAGCTTTAGTGTTAGTTACGGTCAGGGTTAGTTCGGGTGAGGGATAAACTATGACTCTGACCCCGGCTTATTTCCCAAATTATATTCATGATGTGGAATTCAGGGGGAGTTTCTGCTTTTCTCTCTGTGTGTGCCGTGATCAGAGGACCAACAGAAACTCTGCAAGTGTTCCAGGAATTCTGGAGTGGGCCGAGAGAGAGAGAGAGAGACAGAGAGAGAGAGAGACAGAGGGAGAGAGAGACAGAGAGATCGAGAGAGAGAAAGAGAGAGAGAGACAGAGAGAGAGAGAAAGGAACGTACGATGAGAAGGAGGAAAACAGCAGGGCAAACATGCAGAAGATACATATTTCAGAGAGAAAGGCCAACAGAGAAAAGAAGGGAGACAAAATACTATTAATAATGCTTGCCATGAGCACACTGAGAAATCCATTTACACTAAAAACTACTGACTCAAGATTTACTGTTTCTGTCATTTATACTAAATAACTAAAAACGTGTGGCTTTACTCATAATATTAAAGATTTTGCTGCACAGTAAATGTAAGTTTAACGTAAATTACACTAATAATTAATAAATGGCTTACGATTTACTGTTTATATAAAAAAATTGCATTTACACTTTATGTAATTAGCAGCACTGACTAATAAATGTCACTCAGGACTTCTGATAATAACCGATTCACTGATAATATTAAAGATTTAGATGTACATTGATTACATAAAATGTAAAATCTAAATAATCTATGAATATAGGCTAAGCCTTTTGAGTCATGCATTTATCTTAATTAAATTTACACTAATAATAACCAAAAAAGGCTCAGATTTACCATTTGTATTAAAGATTTAGATACACACTGTTAAAAATAAAGGTGCTTCAAGAGGGTTCCATAAAGAACCTGAAGAACCTTTCGGTTTCACAAAAGCTCCTTTGTGGCGAAAGGTCTAAAATATAAGAGAGGAATAAAAGGAAACAGAATGGTTTAAAAAAACAAAAATGTTTCTATGGCATCAATTTTAAAGCACCTTTCTTTACAGTTAATGTAATTTACACTAATATCTAATGTATTTGTAATTGAAGACTTACTATTAATATGAAAGATTTAGATGTACACTTACTGTACTGCCTTAGACTTAAATTGACCAATTACATTAAAGACTCAAAGTACATGTTAAAGCTTTTTATAGAGAAAAGGTTTCTCTCCAAACTAAGCCGACCTTCTCAAGCGAACTGGAGAAACTGAAACCTGTTTTTTTATATTAAAAATCATAAGGTTAATCTTCTGTGACTGAAGGGCGTCCTGGTTGAGCTGACCTCGTTGTTTATGTCATGTCATATCACTATACTCGCTTTTTCAGCGGTATCTGGCTAATTTAAAGGCTGTTTTGGCAGTTTTCTGAGGGCAGATGGTCAGACATGAGCTTTAAAGCCTAAATCCCCCCAGAGAGCAAAGGATTAGCACATTTACTCTCCAGCATCTTCACCGTTTCCTCCTGAAACAACCGTGACAGCCTTCCAAAGGTCTCCGAGGCGTCTTGAGTCGCGTTTCTGTGAAAGGTTAGTGTTTATCTGAGAAATGTTCAGCCCTGACTGAAGAGTTCGCGAGTCTGGTGGTTTAACGGACGCGGTTTAAAACTCTTGTGGCGGTTAATAACATTTTGCGCTAGCGTTCATTCTCAGTTAAACCCACTAGATCCAACAAATTCCCCACAAAGTTACACAGCAGTGTAAAAACTTACCTGTATTGCCTCAAAAAACATCCTATTCCATATTTTCAGTGTTTTCCTCAAATCTGAGCGCGTCAGTGGACCCCCAGCTAATGTATGACTCCGTGTAATCTGCGAAACAGGGGCGGGTCAACAGATACGAGAGACACGCCTCTCTCATGTGCATGTGCGGTTCGGGCAAATCAGAGACTGCAAGGGCGGATTATTTACTCCGTCCATTCAATCAAAACAGATGTGGCGGGTTATTCATCTATGAACCGCTTTACCCTGTGGATTTATTTCCCTGATACAATAAAAATTAAATAATACACGTGTTTTAAATAATAAATATATTTATTTAATTATTTGCACAACGTTTAAAATTTCAGTAGGCTATACAAGGAAGGAGAGATCCAATTGTTAAATATAAATTTATTTTACATATATGTATTTATTATTTATTTTTCTATATTCGAAATGTAATAGCGTAATTGAAATTAAATGATCAAATGTGTTCTAAAGCAATCTCATAACATAATTAAATATATTTCATATTTATGTAGGCTACTCGTAAAATATGTAACATTACATTATTTATTTGCTAAATGTATAAATGTGCATAACGTATTCATTTAAAAGCTTTTTTTTAAATGTTCAGGACCATTGTTCTCATAACACAACTAAATAAATATATTTTATATATTTTTTTAAAATGTTGATGTATGTTACCTTTGAAAAATGTAATTAAATATCTAAAATAGAATTGGATATAATATAATTAAACATATTTATTCATTTACTTATTTGTATTTATAAAATGAAATGCTCAAATAATATTCAGAATAATTTTTGTCATATCATTATATATATATATATATATATATGTGCAAAATGTTTTACATTTATTGGTTTATTAAACTACGGATTTCATATATTAATTTGAATGAAATGCTGAAGTGATGTTCAGAGGCATCATTCTAACACACACACACACACACACACTTCTGATGTTTGCTGTAGAGCAGATGGACTGTCAGTACCACAGCAGAAGGCAAAGCTTCCTCTTTACAAAGATCAACATAATCACACATTCAAACACACACAGAGACAAGGGTTAACGCAGGAAGACATCAGAGATTAATACATCTGGATCTGTATTTAGTCATGCAGACAGCAAAGCAGCTTACAGAGTATACTGAAGTAGAAAAGCAGGTAAAGTTGACTCTGTTTGCAAGCCTCAGCTCAGTATAAACACACGTAGCTCTCAGCAGCCATTATAACAATAATCCTCGTCTGATGGTAAAGACAACATCCCTCCATCTGTTCTTTTCTTTATTTCTGTTGTTTTTCAGGGCAGATCAACACTGAGAGGAACTGCCTCCTCTTCCTGCCGCCCCATTCCCACGTCCTGCTTCAGTCCCATCCCGACCTTTGACCTGCGGATTTCTCTCTTTCCCTAAAAAGACACACATACACTGGAGCGGAGGAGGACGATGGGTAGGACACTGAGCATGTCTGAAGACATTTACAAACACATCTCTTAAAGAGACTTATAACAAACATTCCTCATGTGAGTGAGCAGTAACACACTGCTAGTAAAGTTACTTTAGCCTCCATAAATGTTTTTTTGCAGAGTGGAGATTACAATGCACTCTCATCTCAAAAGATCACGATTAAAACGTATTGACAAAAAGAAAACAAGTATCAATACTTGTATCCTGTTTTGTAAATCTGCTGTGTGTGTGTGTGTGTGTGTGTGTGTGTGTGTGTGCTGCCCTCTACAGGACACACACCTCATTCATTTCATCCACAGTCAAATAGTTTTACATAAAATTATTTAAAATGATAAAAGTAATAATAAACATAAAAAAATTGTATGATGTCACTGAATACCAAAATTGAGAGTTTGATTCTCAGGATTAAAACAAATGCTTTGAATATAATGCAAGTAGCTTCTGATAAAAGCATCTACCAAATGCATGAATGTTAACAGTGCGTAGATGATATATAATAGTATAGTGTTTTTAGGGTAATACTTTATGAACTACGTAAACAGATCACAGTTTTCACTAGTAAAGTTACAAAAGTATTTACTTTTAAATGAACAACTCATTGTGATACTTACATTATATATTAAGTCATGCAACATTGTAATGTAGTTCATTTAAAAAAATAACTTTCCCCGTAACGTAGTGTAAAACCATACCGAATAATGCTGTTTAACCATTCTCTGTTCAGGTAATGAAAAATCTCTCCTCTCCACTCAGACAGGAAGTCTTCAAACAGTTCTTTACGCCTGCACTTCCTGCGGGCGACCGTTCTGATCGGGTGCTTCTCTCACCTCACATGTAGGTTTGAGGTTTTATTGTCAGCGCAGAGAGAAACAGTAAAGAAAACACTGTTTACAACAATACAAGATTAAATACAGCAGGACAATAGAAAATAATAAGTATGAATATATGGAACGGTACGAGTATGAATCGGCACAACACACAGGAAGTTGAACTAACAGGAAGAAAAATCACTGACTTGCACTTTCAACATCAACAACAGAGTCACTCAATAATTGCACTTCATTAATCACTATAATAAGAGTCCTTTCTTTCAGATATTGCTAAATGTTCCACATATTTTGACGCACCCCAGCAACCATCTAGCACCTCCCTGCAGATTTATCAATATATGTTCAGTTTATTTGTCTGATTCTTAAGACTAGAGCATCTTCTTCCACCCAGCAACATAAAGTCAACGTTCGTTTAAATGTAATTACGCATATAATTAAATTTATGCATATAAGAGACATTTGAAGCATCAATGATTAAACTGATGCAATGTTTGTGGAAGAAGATATTTAGTAAGAACGTGTTTGTGTCGTACTCTTGCAGCAGATTCATTTCAGCACAAATGTGAAATATTATTGTATTGGGTTTCCTGTTTCCTGTGTTGGAGGAAATCTGAACGTCACACAATCCTGATAAACATTAGAAACACACAACAGCTGAAGCAAGCATGAATCAGTTTGTGAAACCTTGACTTCAGAAGAGACTGATTACTGAAGGTGACTAGCGCAAGGTGCATATATGAACAATACTACACTGATGGATTGTGTGTCCTGTGTGTGTGTTGTGTGTCAACTTAAAACACCTGCAAAGGTTTCCTGAGTCTTCAAAACGGTCTGAGTCTGGTTCAGTAGGCCCCACAATCCTGGGGAAGACTGCTGATCTGACAGCTGTCCAGAAGACAGGTTCACAAGGTGTTGTTAACAGAAACATAAAGAAGAGTGGAAGGAAAAAGATGCACAACTGACTGAGAGACTGTCGCGCAAAATCCACTCAACAAGAATTTGGGTGAAGTTCACAGAGAATGGACTGAGGCTGAGGTCAAGGCATCGAGAGCCACCACACACAGACCTGTCAGGGATGCTCACAGATGTCGTATTCCTCACTCCTGAACCACAGACAACATCAGAGACGTCTTACCTGGGATAAGAAGAAGAAGAACTGGACGGTTGCCCAGTGCTCCAAAGTCCTCTTTTCAGATGAGAGCAAGTTTTGTATTTCATTTGGAAACCGAGGTCCTAGAGTCTGGAGGACGGGTGGAGAAGCTCATGAAGTCCAGGGTTCAGATCACAGTCTGGGATGGTTTGGGGTACAGTAGCACTTGTGTGATGCTGGTCCATTGTGTTTCTCACTGCACCAGTTTACCTTCATGCTTCCTTCTGATTTCTTTTTCCAGCAGGATTGGCACCTGTCCACAAAGCCATAACACGAGACCAAAAACCCAGATGAGCTGAAGGCCACTGTTCAAGAAACCTGGACTTCACCACCTCACCTCAGCAGTGTTAAACTGATGCCACGCTGCACACACACACACACACACACCTCCATGCCACGCTGAACTGAGGCAGTAATTAAAGCACAAGGAGTAAATTAACATAATGTACATTTATTTACACAGTTTGAGCAATCTGTGCTTACAACAGCCTAGCAACCACACAGCAACATCCTGGCAACCATTCATCAGACTGAACAGATCCCATCCCAGATACCTGCAGCCTGAATTTAGTTGTTTGTGAATGTGGATCAGGAAGAATGATTGAGATACAGAGTAACCAGGTCATGTGATCAGTTCTGACTTTTGACTGAAACTCTGGAAGATTTGCATTTGATCTCATCTTCGGGTGTCTGCGGTTGATGTGAGGTTCAGATGTCATGTTTCTAGGTTATTTTATGCTCTTGTTCTCAGAATATTTGAGTGTTATGAAACGTCTCTGGACAGGGAGATCGAGTCTGAAACTCGAAGTGTGTGAGAGAGACAGAAAGCAGAAGTGACATATCTTCTCCGATCACACCGTTTCCTCTCGCAGTTACACAGCGGAAGGCGCCACTTCCTCAAAACGACACAACACACTCGTTGCAAACACCTCCGACTGCACGACGCAGGTAAACACACACATCTGCTCCGTCTGTGCCATCAGGATGGAGGCGTTCAGCTCCAAGGACATGGCCATGAAGGCCCAGAAGAAGATCCTCAGTCACATGGCCAGTAAGTCTGTGGCTCATATGTTCATCGATGACAACAGCAGCGAGGTCCTGGACGAGCTGTACCGCGTCTCCAAGGAGCACACGGGGAACCGCAACGAGGCCCAGAAGGTGGTGAAGAACATGATCAAGATTGCAGTGAAGGTGGGGGTTCTGTTTCGGCATGAGAAGTTCAGCGCGGATGAGCTGAGAGTAGCCCAGGACTTCAGGAAAAAACTCCACCATGGAGCCATGACGGCCATCAGCTTCCAGGAGGTACAAACACTCGCACTCATCAGCCGTGTTCACAAGCTAGCGCTGTGTTAGGATTCATCTCCAGCAGCGCTGCTGTTTATACTCTTAAAGTACAGTGTGTGTCACTGCAGCGTCTGTGGTGTCGTTTCACACCAGCCAGGAAGAAGCCACTTAGAACAAGCGTAGCAACCCCTTCGAGCACCCTAGCAAGAGCACTCTTTGTGTGATGCAAACTCAAAACTGTGAGGGAAAAAAAGTCTGAATTGTGAGTTTATATCTTACTTTTCTGACCTTATAACTCAGAATTGTAACTTAAGTTGGCAGTGGCAATTGTGAAATGTTAACTGTGGAATAAAAAAAAGCCACAATTACGTTTTTAATTCAGAATTGGCGAAAATAAGCTTCAATCATTTTTCAGCTGCTGCTCTATTCTCTAGAGTTAAGAATAAGGACTCTTATTTTGAAATGTCTGAAAACAAGTGCTGTCAAACGATTAATCGTGATTAATCCAAATTAATCTAATCCAAAATAGGTTTTTGTTCACATAATACAGGTGTACTCTATAAATACACACTTATACAGTACATATTCACATGTATATATTTATATAGATTACAATATATATGAATATATTTAATATAATATATTTCTCTTAAATATATACATGCATGTGACGTGTATATTTATATATTCATATAATAATTATACACAGTACACATACATGTTAAATAAACACTTTTATTTTAGATAAAAAATTATATATTTTCTCCTTTTCAAACAGCTGTGATTGAAAGTGCCTGCTAAATGAATGTGTAATGATGAGTGTGTGTGTGTGTGTGTGTATCAGGTGGAGTTCACCTTTGATAAGAGCGTGATGATGGAGCTGCTGGCCGAGTGTCGTGATTTACTGCTGAAGCTGGTGGAGAAGCACCTGACGCCCAAATCTCTGGACCGCATCAGACACGTGTTCAACCATTACGCAGACCCGGAGCTGCTCACGCACCTGTACGACCCTCAGGGCACGCTGTGGCCCAACCTCAGCAAGATCTGCAGCGGCCTGAACCGCATGATCGAGGAGGGCAAGCTCTGAACACACACAGAGACGCGCTGGACTCAAAGACTGGACTTCAGAGCTCCTGCAGAGATGCTGAGCTCAGAGGAGCAGAGACGCTCCTGAACGACTCCTCGAGGCTGACCTCGACTAAACACGTCAAGAGCACCTGCGGCTCCTATTACATCCTTCAAAAATCAGAAGAAAGTTTTAAAGGGACAGGACACCCAAAAACCAGCATTCTGTCATCATATACTCACCCTCATGTCATCACTCTCTCTCAGCGAACGTTGTAGCAAGGTTCTAAGCACGCACTCGTCCAGTAATGTTACGAGAACGTTTGTACAATGTTTCCTGTTCTTCTTAGAATTTTCTCAAAACCAACACGTTATTTATACATCATTCATTGAGGATTTTTCTGAAACATTTATTTTTAAACATTATTAGAGAACATTCATAACGTTCTAATAATGTTTTTTTGTCAACAAATATACCCGTGCTGTTTATGACTGCTTCTGTGCTCCAGCGTCAGATATGATGACAGAATGTTTGTTTTTTGGGTGAATAATCTCTGTTGAAAATTATGTTTTGCATAAAGACAACAAATCTATTTTAATTGATCAAGTTTTTTTAACATTATTTTCACTCACGAATATTAACAAATAAAACTGCATTTTCACCAGTTAAATAATTCATCACTGTT
This sequence comes from Enteromius viviparus, assembly GCA_032353835.1. NCBI lineage: Eukaryota > Metazoa > Chordata > Actinopteri > Cypriniformes > Cyprinidae > Enteromius > Enteromius viviparus. The sequence goes on along the minus strand of JAUCNO010001174.1, from coordinate 1,335,437 downwards.
TTCCTGTTTGAAAGCAGCAGTATTAGAGTTGAAAACAGAATGGAGCATGTAAATGGATAAAATTTAATAATAAAGTGTCGTTTTATTTCAAAAATTCCCTGCAGAAGCCTCTTCTTCAGCTCGGAGATCTTCTGATAGGATCTGGTTTATCTTTTTGGCGCCAGACCATTAGATCGGTGTTAAAGCTGAAACCTGCTCACTCTCAGGCCATACGAGATCAGGAGGCGTTTCTTCATCAGATCTGGAGAAGTGCGTCTCAGTAATGGAAGTGAATGGGTGCCGTCAGAATGAGAGTCTGATAAAAACATCAGAATAATCCACAGCACTCCA